>JAODFW020173422.1:0-12620 GCA_027575235.2 Palythoa mutuki | reverse complement strand
AACAAGCTATTAAAGAATCAACTCAGTCCAGTGAACTTATTTAAAATTACCGAAAAAATGCTTAAAATCGTCATTATCAATAAACAAGGCCAAATGATATCAAGAATGCGAGTCTTAATAATACAAGCTAAGTGAATAACGAAATCAAATTCACTTCAAATCATGATGTAGCTATAGGGCTGATAATGCATTAGCAGCCCGCTGCCACCTGAGTCTTTTGCAGCCCACTGAACCCGATTTTGAAGAGGCCGATTTTCTATTTGGCCGCGTATATTGATAATTATGATGATTTAATTAAATGATTTAAAGATAATTCTAATGCGCCCATTTCGACATAAAATTTATCAAAAGCGTAGTAAAAATTAGAAACTAATAAAACGCCAGTCTAAAAAGATGCGTTTTGAGGCGCGACTTAAAACTTCTAACGGATGTGATATTAAGCACGGTTCTACTGATTAATCTGGGATCGTGCAAAAGAGACCCTTGGAGCTAGTCTATTTCACTCTGCTGTAGACAAAATAGCTTAAAGCACCAATTAAAACAAAGAACAACAATTTGCCAAAAGCACATTATAAAGTCCCAAATATAGGTAAGCCCTAGACAAGTTATGATGTATAAAGTCCTATATATAGGTAAGCCCCATAAAAGTTAAGATGTATAAATTCTCATATATAGGTACACCTCTTATAAGGTAGAAGAGATATAGTCCCATATATAGATAAGCCCCAAACAATTAGGATGTATAAATTCCCATGTATAGGTAAACCTCTTATAAGTTAGGATGCACTGCATAAAGTCCCATTTATAGATAAGCCCTACACAAGTTAGGATATAAAAAGTCCGATATGTAGGTAAGCCCTATACAAGTTAGCATGTATAAAGTCCTGTACACAGGTAAACCCTAAACAGTTAGGATGTATAAAGTCCCATATATAGCTTAACCCTTTACAAGTTAGAATGTATAAAGTCCCATATAAACGTAAACCTTTTCATGTTAGGATGTCGAAAGTCCCAAACATAGGTAACTGACCCTATACAAGTTAGGATGTATTAAGTCCCATTATAGGTAAACCCTTTACAAGTTAGGATATATAAACTCACATATATATAGGTAAAACCTATACAAGTTAGGATGTATAAAGTCCCATATAGGTAAACCCTATACAAGTTAGGATGTATAAAGTCCCATATATAGGTAAACCCTATATAAGGTAGGATGTACAAAGTCTGGTATATAGGTAGGTCCTATACAGGTTAGGATGCATAAAGTTCCATATATAGGTGTATGGAATAAATTTACAAATACCTTCTGTTACAGAGTAACGTTTCCATAGCACTGCGAAGGTTTTCTAATCCATAATTACGATGCTACAAAAGTGACACATCATCTCCTATGAGAACAAATGGTGCCCAGAATCGCGGGTCCGCAAATTCCTTTTCGTTCTTCATTTCTTTAACCACCAGTTGTAAGGCTTCGCTTGCCCTTAACCCTTGACAAAGGTAGCGGTAGAACACCTTCATGAAAAACAGCGTTGCGTTGTCGTTTATTTTACACAGTGCTACAAGAACACAACGGGCACCTGCTCCTAGGAAAGCACGGGCGATACCGATTACACCATCAGCTCTAACTTGACCCCGGGCGCTGTTACAGCAACTTAGGACAACCAGGCCAGCATTCAGTTTCCTAATTTTGTTCTGAAGGTCAGACATCATCAGCATGTAGTCATTTTTCGTGGCAGTTTCCTGGTTACAACCAGCATTCAGTGCGAGCAAAACTTCTCCTCTCTTCATGTCACCATGAGCAGCAATGTGAATTAAGTTTGCGTTTTCAGCGTTTCGGAGGAAGTTCTCTTTTGTTGCGTTTTTATCGATCAAAGGTTGGACACCAAAGAGCTTCCCAATTAACTCCGCTTCTTTTTTTGCACAAGGTAGTCTTTCCAATTTGGGGAAAATGACCGAAATATCTGGGTCTCCTACTATCAAAGGATTCTTTCCGATTCCGCGTTCTTGTGAACGATCTAAGATCATCTTGGCTGTCGTAAGAGAAGGTACCAAACTCAGTTGCAAGGATTCAATAAGGAAATGTCCTTCCGCATCAATTAGGGCCCCAAAGGGAACAAGGTTCAGAATTCCATCAGCAACAATCACAAGACGGTTTCCTTTTATATAATGGCGAACGTTTCCAAAGATTAAATCGTAAAGCGTTTTTAGTGAGTTAGAATCTGATCTGGTCAATTCGTCTTCTGATCTGCTACAGTTTTCTGGTAACCGGGGTTTAGCAGAACGTGTCTCAACTTGGGACGCATTTACCGTAAAAGAATCTGTTTCATCGTCAGGATAAAGAAAATACAAAGAACGATCTTCACAATTTGAAACATCTCGAACCATGTTTTTCTCATGAGCTTTGTTAATTAGTGTAATTATGTCCTTCTTGACTTTAGATACTTTGTATGCTGGACGTTCTTTGTTGAATATCACTTCCCCAGTTGGTTGAATAAGCCATTGATTAATTCCTCGTAGGTCAAAGTTCAAGAAAAGGACCGGACTGTTAAGCATTTTGACAACTTCAGTCATTCCTCGGAAGTCTAAAACCTTCGGTTCTGTAACTTCAAGGCATGGGACCGAAAACCTATTAAACATAAGGTCTGCTAAGGCTCTTGCGCGCCCTTTTTCAGTTACTACCAGCGCTTTCTCGGTTTTGCCTTGATGAAGAAGTGCTTCAGTCAGTAACCGATAGGTTTTAATAAACTTGTCGCGTATTGATATTTTCATGTGGTCTTCTTTTGGAGTGTTTCTAAAGAGTTCCTCGAAGCATTGACGACTTTTTTCAGCTTGCAATTCGGCTTCCCTGTTCTGGTTAAGTTCAACATAACATACCCCGAGGTTGTTCCGAGCAGTTGCCTCTTCTGCCTTGTCGCCAACTTGCTTTGCGATGCTAAGGTGTACTTCAATGTGGCTCAAGGCTTTGTCCCTCTGACCCATCTCTAAATAACAAGCACCAATATTACCATGGGAACGTCCTTCACCAAGTTTGTCCCCGACGCGCTTCGCGATGCCAAGATGGAGCTCATGATGATGTAGGGCTCTTTCAAACTGATTGAAGTCTTGGTAACAGCTTGCAAGGGCTCCATAAGCACGTGCTTCGCCTCGTTGGTCACCAATCTCTCTTGCGACATCAAGACGTTTACGATAATAACGTATAGCATCGTCGTAGAGGTCAAGGGAACGAAAGCAGTTACCAAGGTTACCGTAAGCACTACCCTCTGCTAGTTTGTCGCCCTGCTGAGTTGCAATTTTAAGATGCATTTCATTGTAACGTACAGCCTTACGGTATTGTCCAAGGTGACTATAGCTGACACCAAGGTTACTGTAGACAGCACCCTCGGCTTCCATGTAGCCAATCTCCTTTGCGATGACAAGGCACTTCTCTTGATACTGGATTGCCTTCTCGTACTGACCTAAGGAACAATAGCAAATTCCAAGGTTTGCGTATCCACGACTTTCAGCTTTTTTATCACCGGTTTCCGTTCCAATTTTAAGAGCCAACTCATGATAATGAATAGCTTTTTCGTAGTCTCCAAGAGAATGATAACAGTTACCAAGGGAACCATAGACGATACTTTCGGCTTCTTGCTTCCCAGTCTGTTTGGCGATGTCGAGTAATGCCTCGTTATACTTTACAGCTTCAGTGAACTGAGAATGTCTAAAGTTGATAATGCCTAACTGATGATAAATAATCATCTTAGCAGCATCGTCATCAATGTCTTGAGCAAGTTTTAAACACTCTTCGTAAAGAGATTTCAGTTTATCGTGCCTCAACCAATTTGCTTTTACTGCGTATTTTAAGGAAACCCGAAGACATATTTCTTTGTCTGAATCCATAATCTTGAAACGTTCTTCTTTTATCGCGTCACAATACGTACATCTGATAAAAAGCTAGAAACTGAAAAATTGTAAACAAAATTACAAACACAGTATAAGTATTTGCAATAAACCACAACTATTAGTGATACTAGTTTTAAAGCTTTCGTGTGTATAGGACATGCTAAAATTGATAAAATATCTAACTCTACTTTGCACGCGTTAAAGAACTGACCAATAAAACTGACCACTTCTTTTGTATTGCCTCCAAACAACAGAACAATAGTTCTATCATATTTTACTGCTATCATGTATATTTAGTTTCTTTATTTCAAATGTTTTCATTTTACTGATTTGAATAATTCTGATGAAGGCTTCCATCAGATAAGCCAAAACATAAATGAATTTTAAAATTTTAACGCGTTCAAACCGTAAAGTTTTAGATCAGTTAACTATTAGCGATATTTGAAATTTCTAAATTGGTTAAATAACTATTTTTAAAAACAATAAAAGAACAAAAGAAAATTAAACTACTTTGCTTTTGATCACATGCAGCCATTGTACGCGACTTCAAATTACAAAATCTAAAAATGTTAAAATTTGCAAAAGTTGTTAAGGTTACAAAACACCTTTTATGACAAGATTGAAACTTCGATTATGAAGAAAATGTTATGCAAGTGTTTTGTTATATATATATTGATCATTGTGGTGAAATAAGTTTGTTCTGTTTTGTTAATCCCATGAATACGTTTTTGCTGAGGAAGGCCGTCGAGGTTCCCGCCCGGGTGAAATTAGTTGAAAAATCAACAATCCAAACAGGACATTTCGTCGATGGAAATAAATACCTGCAATCTTGTTGATCAATTGCATTATTTAAGGAATGGGATACGGTATTTGTATCCCTGGTAGCCACTTGGCAGATGGGGCTCCTCAGCCAGGGTAGACAACAGGGAACCCAGGCTCACTACCTGTGTACTGTAGGTGAGTTATACAAGAATGTGTGGACACTGTCAACTCAATGGATTTTCAGAACAAATATAAAGCAAAATCCACTTTTACTTACTGTATGTTTTGCTGTCTTTCTTGAAAACCTCTAAAATAATTTCTAGATTTTAAAGTTTTTTTCTCCTCCTGTATCAAGAGAAGAAAAGGTAGGAGACGAAGCAAATTTACTGTGCTTCAGTCGCCTTCAAATCACTGTGAATTCTTCGTAAAAATTTAATCCCAACGCAATGTGTCTCGGAAAGGCTGTAAAAGGACACTTAAAACTGTAGAAATAATTATTCAAGCGAGCTATCTGCCTTCTCTGAGCCGTGAGCTTCCTTGAGGCTAAGAAAAGCTCCTCCAACATCGCCATTTTGAACACGTAACAATACTTTGGTACAATTTTGACGGCCGCACGGGCCGAGATGCCTGGGAAGGAGTACAAAAGTTAACCCATCCGTGAGGTAATCAAGTTACAATGGAATCCCGGTTTAACGATTTGCCAAGGGGATATCAAAATTATATCGTTAAACCGGGATATCGTTATACCGAGATTCCTGGTATAACGATATTGTAGGAAAATATCAAAAAATATTGTTATACCGGGAAAAAGGTGACGTACGCGTTTTTACTCTATGATCTAAAGCGGTTTGAAACACATCAATCAGCATTCATGGCTGCCAGAGCGTAAGCAAGAACAATGATTGTTGACAGAAGCATTGATGTTTATTAATTAAAGTTTCTTTTGTTATAAAAACAGCATTTCCTGTGGTCTGCCATGTTGATTTTATCGTTATACCGGGAAAGATTTTGCTCTCGGGGAACAAAATCCTCATCGTTAAACTGGGAATATCGTTAAACTGAATATCGTTAAACCGGGGTTCTTCCCCATACATTTTACTATAGCTTTTGCCGGGGAAATGAATGTTTATCGTTATACCGGGAATATCATTAAACCGAAGATCGTTAAACCGGGATTCCACTGTATATTGTGTGGAAGATTGGGGGTGGGGTGGGGGGTGGTGGGGATAAAAATTAGTTTTTTACAAGCTCTTCCGTGTTTGTTTTTAAACAAAATTATTGTTATTATTGATGAAATGGCATCTTTTGAGTGAGTGTGGTGTCTCTGTTCACTGATTATGAGGTTGACTAACAGGTGAAATTAGGAATTACATCAACAACTATATTATTTTAAATGTATATCTTTGTTGTGCTTATGCTTGTGAGATATTTTCAACAGTTAAAGATAGAATCTATATTATATCTCTACATGGGGCCCACACAATTAGTAGCTATGATATTAATATCTCAAGACTAAGTTCTTAAAGATGTGAAATTTTGACTAATTCATGGTTCACAATAATTAGGCTCTTTGAATGAATTTTATAAAACGGCCCCTATTAAATCAGATTTTTTTCGGTAACATGTTCCAAAAAAATATGCAACGCAATCGTAGCACTTAATTATTCCAACTACAATTAAGATGTGCTATATCGATACGACTTCTGTTTTTCACTGGAATACAATTTCCCAATAAAGAAAAAACATAATTACGCAGATAAACTTTTGATAACAAACGTCAGAAAGCAGGAATGCCTTATAACACTAATCAAAAGCAACTAATTCCTTGAAGTGCTTTTTAAAGATCAAATAGTAGCTTGCCAACCTAATTTATAAGTCACGGAAGCATTTCTAAACCTGCAAATTATACTTTCAAGGGTCAAATAACTCAATTTTATCGTTTTCATATTTTAAATTAACAAAATGCAATTTTTAACTGATGAACTTCAACGTTGATACAATGCCAATAGCAAGATCCTTATCGTGGCAATCGACCAACAGAGACAGAAATAAAAGTGGGTTAAGCCACAGTTTTAAAATGAAAATCTGAAAATCTTCAATAAAAATGAAAATTCAATTACGCACCCGGCATTTGCCCGCACACAAACAACGATCGCTGGAAATTAGATGAAACTCGATGCATGTTTTGTGTCATTCTTTTCGAACAAATTTCCTCTCCATATTATTCTACTAGGCCATAAAATAAGAATAATTTGTTTCGGAAGAATAATGAAAGGTCAAGTCTTCAATGTAGTAGGAAGGGAAACAGATCATAGTATAAAGTTTTACCTCATCCACAGTGAGTGGCATACATATGCGGTACTCTTTTAACATGTTCTCGCCAAGATCGAGTCAAAATTATAAACCAAAGGCGTTCTATAAACTCTTCTTTGATAGATTTTTAACTGCTTTAGGACTCCCTCATCACTATTAAGTAATAGTTTCCTCCCACTTTCCTTCCAAAATGCTAATATCCCAGTTTGTTGGATATATTACGGAACCAACCAGGAATTGTCGTAAACAATTGTTATGTGTCGTGTCCGTCGTTGTGTTTTCAAGGCTTGGTAACCATGTGTTTCCTCGTACGCGTATAACGTGCGCTCTGATTGGCTGCAGTTCGACTTTTTTTAACCACGTATTGACGTCACATAACTTGACTCTCAAGAAAAATTTTTATTTAGTGAGGAATTTTCTAAAACAGTGTTAGGCATAAGACAGTACTTATCTCTTATGATTTTAGACAATAATCCAAAACCCTGTGAAATAATGGAACACTCAAAATACGTCAAAAAGAAGAGAAGAAAAACGGGACGAAACCGAGTTTTCTCTCAACACATATTCTCTTACTGTCTTACGTCACAGCGTCTTATATTGTAATATAAATAACAATACGGGAAATAGCAACTCCTTGAAAGGGCTTTACAGTGCCATTCTCGCGCATATCACTAGCACTGCACGAGGTCGGGCTGAATGCATATATTAGATAGATTTAGCCACAGGCATCCCAAGCTAGTAGTTAGTCTAATATTAAAATTTTCCCATACAAAGTCTTATAAATTTTAATCAAAATTTCAAAAACGAAAATATTGATAGGTGGAAGAGCGATCGCAAAAAATCCCTCTAAAACATCTCCAATCGCGCCCAGAATACACAAAAGAGGAAAACACAAATTGAACTGAACGTAAATGAACTTCATTTCTAATATTTCGTTTTTGAAATTTTGACATAAGAATCTGCATGGGAAAATTTTAATATTAGACTAACTACCAGCTTGTGAGGCCTCTTTACCAAAGGCAACATGATGTTCAAACTGCGCGTGCGCAAGAATAAACTCCTCATATCACGTTCTGTTTTGCAACGAAAAAACAGCAAAATCCCGTCCTGAACACAACGCGACGTCCTCTTTAGAACGTCAACTACAACAGCCGCGCACTTTCACGTTGTGTTTTTGCGTCACATCGTGTTTGCTGGCCTCGCACGACAGCCAGATGTAATCATCTAATGTCGGTTCTTGTCTATAAATACACGGTGGCGCGATAAAGCGGTGTAACGGCACAATTTTTTTGCCATTTAAAGTTTTTTCAAATACGCATAACTAACGGTTTTATTGTAATAAACTCTCCCACGCAGGCAGGGCCTTACTTTGTGAAAATGAAAGGCTGGGACACACAGTTGCCAATTAAGTTTTCGAGAAAGTCAAACCATCAAAAAAAGGTTAGTTTATCATCCCTGTCCGCGCCCAAATTCCCACCAGGAAGTTTTATTTTTATTTTTTATTTGCTTAATTCCATATAAAAATAAAGTTTATGGATTTGTTTCTGTTGTTGTGACGAATTATAAGTTTAAAAAAAACACGATTTGCCGGGTGTTTGGGATTAAGTTACAACTCCCAGATTTTAAAACTCCCAGATTTTAAGAATCTTGATAATTTTTCCTGCAGTTTACACCATTAGTAAACACATATTTCTGTTAGCGTTTTTACTGACTCTGTGCCCAGTTCTCTGGCAGTTCGTTAGTATTGGTATACGCCAACTGTGTAAGAGTAACTCGTGTTCAACATTAGCTCAGCCTGAAATGACTATCATATAGTTGCCCCGAAAAATTACGTTAAACATTGTATTGATAACTTTACCAACTGTCTTATTGGACGTTTTTCATATTCGTTGAATTCTATTCTCCAACGGACACGAATTGGTGCATATTGATATTGCTCCGGATTTCAACGACTTGTATCAAAATGGAGATTTTAGTACGTATTGATTTTCCGAACTGTTTTATTGTAGCTTATAGTATATCCAACTATAAGAAAGAACACTGTGTATATATATTGTGCATCATTGCCAAACAAGTGGTCGGGAGGGGAGAGATGCATGAAAGGGAGATTTGACACAATGCCCCCCCCCCTCCTTCCCCACCGGCAGAAAATTGTTAGGTATATTTGCTGTTGTTATTTAGTTATTATCAAAACCAATGATCTCGAGAAACATTTTTAATTCATTAATATTCAATAGACAGTTGAAAGCATGTTGACTATATTTTCTTCATGAATGAAAGGCAGATTTACCCTGTTGGTTTTTTAGAAATATATATATATACCACTTAAATAAGTAACGTTAGTTCTCATTCGACTCTTCTTGGTGAATCGAAGGAGAAATCCGAGTATATGCCGGAGCCTACCATCTAACCGCTTTGCGAGAATAAATTAGATAATTGGAGGCCAATACGCTTTTTTTATAAGAACAACTTTATAAGAACGAGGCTAAAATTTGTCAAAATTTAAGAACAATTCGAGAACAAGCTCAGGCTGAGGCTTGATAACTAGGAAAGTTTTTATGGTAGAAAATTGACTAAAATTTAGCAATACAGCATAAAACATAAAAAGATTAACTGTAGACTGCTCAACAAACAATGAAGGTAGTTCGCCTCCAAATTAAGCCGTACGATACATGTGTGGCGCACTAAAAGGTGATTCATTTTCCAATACTTTGTTATAAAAACCGTTCACAGAAATAAGAACAATTTGGGAACAAATTGAGGCTGAAGTTGGCAAATAATTAAGAACAATGAGCCACAGCAAAATTTACTGGTTCTTATAAATAAAGCGTATACGTGCCGAAAAGTAAGTCACAATATAATATATCACATCCCTGAATGTCGAGAGCGACCTTATAGGGTTTCGTCTCAACGTAATAGCACCGTTCTGCACAAGTTTTTACAACTATATAATATATAAAAAAAGGACTTCAAACCATTAATGTTACTACTTTAGAAGTTTTACGTGGCTAAACAGCGAAACTATGGGATATAGTATGATAGTAGTGTCATTTAAAGTTTTTTAACTGCTTGCTCAAAAAGAGATATCGCTCATGCACCTCAGATTTGGCGAGCCTTTTCTTTCATTCATTAAAATAGCGGGAATTATATATGCTTGCAAGTGTAAAAAATGACATGGTGTTACTGAGAATACTGTTAAAACTAAATAAATAACTTGGCACGTACAAAATCAGATTGGACATTAAGGCTAAGCCTTACGTCCTTGAAAAAAACATTTCAGTAATTAAGCAGCCAAGTCAAACTTATTTTTGCACTTATTTAAAACGCTAAGATTATTGGCAATGTCTCTAGGGGTAATGCAGTGCACTTGACAAAAATGTTTGTCGACAGATGAGGAGGAGTTCTTGTGTTCTTCTACACGTTGTCAAGTACACCGTATTACTCCCAGAGACAATGCGAACAATTTTAGTGTAAAAATACGTTACTGCTGAATTACCAAAGTGTTTTTTTATTGAGGTTAAAAGGCCTAGCCTTAATATCCAATCTGATTCTGTATGTGCCAAAGTATTTATTCAGTTTTAACAGTATTTTCACACCATATCTTTTTTTCACTCGCCAAGGATTTTTGAATGCCAAGTCCTACTATCCAAGCACCGACATCATGGAACATCGCAGGGCACTGAATCCTCTCACAATAGATTATTGAAAAAAAAAGTTAAACTCCTCTTCAGTATGGTTATATGGTGAAGGATTCTTTGCGTACATAACCCTTACTCAACCTTAGCTAGTCTGAATCCCGGGGAGGGGAACTCCCGTATATCGTAGGGCGGGGATAATCGTCGGAAATTTTCAAAATTACCCCCAAAAAGATACCGGAGTCTTACGAAGGTGAGCGTGGCAACATAAGATTTTTACCCCTACAAGATACCAGCTGTGTATCAATGTGTGGAGTTACATGTTAGTAATTGGACATAATTACTTAGTAAACGATAAAAGCAAATTTAAAAGCCGCCGTTGCTGTTATTATTATGTAATATGTTATCATAATAAGATACCCTAATACCAGCTTACACTTTGGTGGCCCAAAAACCTTTTGAGCACCCTAAACAGTTCGATCCCTGATGTTTACCCTAAAAGATACGACGATCATCCCCGCCCGTTGCTAACTGGAGTCTTCCCACCCAACCCCCCCACCCATCCTTCTCCCCTTCCGGGGTCCGAAGGGAATGCTGAAAAGAATCATGTTAAATGGTTCCCCTTTTCAAAATTCTGAGATTGCACTTGTTGGTACTTCTATCTGTACGAAGTTATCCTGCATGTGGGAGCCGTTTTTTGTCTTTATAATTTATGTTATAACGTTTATTTACAAGAATTGTTTCCTTTTCTAGGACAGCTAACTGAATGGCATTTGAAACACCCTACACCTGTCCTTCTACTGTGATAACAATCAGAGCGTAACAGATGAACAAATTTAAACCATAACTATCTATCTTCATATCTGGATATCACCCATCAGTGTGCACAGCTTCATACGGGTACCTGGCATCAGAAGTCGTCATCCGAATCCAGCAAAGTAGCCTTTTCGTCCATTCCATACCCTCCTCGGCCATCAATGACCGTGACTTGCATTCCCGTAGGGCGGAATGAGTCTACCACTGTGCTGTCGTATGAACGATACGGGTTTGCGTTTGTCACACACACGTCCTCATTAGAAGTCCGCATATTGTTTGCATTAGCATATTGTTTGTAGGTCCGCGAAAAATTGTGTATAGCATCATCAACGATATCCTTAGGGTTAATAGTTTGTCTTAAATTCTTTGAGATCCGTTTCAGGGCGATTCCCTGCCCGCGTTCGTCCAACTTCCTTTGACGAAGGTAGGTTTTGTACGGAAAGGCGAAGTGCAGTGCAATGGCGGCAAAGAACATTTCAATGCAGATAATAAAGTTCTGATATCCTGCGGCAATTGTACCCGCTGATAAATTATGGTAGGTTGTGATCAGACCGATTTTCTCCGCAACTGCCAGAACCACTCCTGTCAGTAAACAACAGCAAAAATGTGAGTTTTAAGTTACCCCTAGATAATGAAATAAAACCTGTCACGTTGATGATGTATAACAACTTGTGGATAGCTACATTCTTTTCCAAGTCTATGTGACTCACAAAGCCGTTACGCTCTAACACCGGTTTCTGTAGTGTACGCGGACAAAAGACTCCCCTTTGAAAGGACTCTAATCCCTGTGGGGAGGGGAATATATATATATTTCCATATATATAAATTATAAGTGGATGAGCCGCACTTCTGCGTATACTTTTTCGACCTTCTAATAATAAACATGACATGCTTTTGATACCCAAAATTTTAATGACGTTTTCTTAGCCTCATCAGTAGACAACCAGTGTAAATGATTGTATGTTAGCGCTTTATGAAACTGCAAGACGTTAAGTGCTTGATGGACCGGTTTTCATGCACAAACTACTTGAAAACTTAATAGTCATGGACATTTGCAAATTAAAGAATTGCTTATTTATATCATACCCACGATGTGATTTTATACTAAAAAACTTAAACAGGGTACAGAAATTTATATATGCGTTATTGAACAAGCGTGAGGTCAAGATGGCTGGATATTGGCCAAGTTCTTTTTTTGCGTTATTATGG
>JAODFW020172406.1:0-12621 GCA_027575235.2 Palythoa mutuki | reverse complement strand
GTCTCGAGTCGTTTTGGGTCTTTGCGGATCGTCTTTCCGAAAAACGGCGGCAACTGAAACGACCGGATACGACCGGCGATTTATATTGTCGTTTGCTGGTCGTCTGGAACGCGGCTGTAAAAGCAGGTCCTGGGGCCAACAACACAAAATGGCGGTTGCAGCAGAGCTCATGGCTACGTTGCAGTCATTTTTACGTTTGCTTGTAAGAGTTGTAATTCTCCGACTCAGAAGGAGACAACGAGAGATAATCAGGATCGGAGAAAGGACGGGTTTTGGGTACGTGAATTTTTTTCATTTTTAGTTAGCATAGTGTGTCCCGTATGTTAACTCTGTATTTGATAATAGTGGTGTCAAGCAGACATCGAAACATTTATTCCTTATTAAATGTTAGTGTTCATTTTTATAACCAAAGGCTTAAGTTGTTATTATTATTTTTACCTGATTTCGTGGCTTTCTTTTGGTGGAGTTTCTCACAGTAGATAGACAGACAATCACATGCTTCGTACTTTGACCCATAAATCGATGAAATGATCAGTTTTCTTAGATTTCTGAACCCAAATTCGTGCACACAGCTATGAGTCATCTTTTCTTTAAGCCAAAATAGAAAGCAATTGATCATGACTGACGCTATATCTTATTTTTACCCAATTTCATACATTTAACTGCTACGTGACAGAAGCCAAGTCTTCCTTTAGCTTATTAGATAGAACGTTGATACTTTTCTGATTTAACTGTCATTTGTAATACTCAATCTCAACACAGCTTCGTTCACACTTGTGAAAAAAGCACTGAAATATTCTGTTCGTGATAAACGCCATAAAACATATAACAATAGTAAAATAAAAAACAAACAGCAATAACAAAAAATATATCCGGTTTAATAAGACAGCACAACTAAACATTAAACACTTCAAAAATGGACACAGGAAGCCGATGGACAGCACTGCGCGTGAGAAACCTAGTTCGGTGTGAACGTGCAAACAACTTTTTTTCAAAAAAGCAAAAAAAGTGTGTTATTTCACGTTGTCTTTGTCATTGTCATCTGTCTTTGTTATTGTCTTTGTCTCTGTAATTATCATTGTCATTGTCATTGTCTTTGCCTTTGTCTTTGTCTTTGTCATTGTCATTGTCTTGATCTTCGTCATTGTCATGTCTTCGTCTTCGTTTTTGTTATTCATCGTTATTATTTGCTATCACAGTAGCTACTGTTACGCACAAGGCGATTTTTGCCAATCACTGAACATAAGGATAACCCAGTTCATTTTACAAATAGAATTTGTCGAAAAATACTTTTATTTTCATTTACATGGAAGCTGCGCCACTCCCGACTTCTTCCTCTAAAAAGCGTGAACAACTAATTTGTGAAAAACTAGCCGGAGTTCTTACAGGACTACATCCAGCCAACTACAGTGCGTGACAGATAAAGAATTACTGATATTTGATAGATAGTCATGAGCTTCGTTCTTTGACCCATAAATCGATGAAATGATCAGTTTCCTTAAATTTCTGAACCTAAATTCCTGCACACAGCTATGATTCATAGACAGCACTTGACCGACGCTATGTCTTATTTTTACCCAATTTCATACATTCAGCTGCTACGTGACAGAAACCAAATCTTCCTTTAGCTTATTAGATAGAACGCTTTATACTTTTATGATCTGACTGTCATTTATAATAATTTACGAGTCATGCTCTTCCACTTCAGTAGATTAGCACTTACTATTTTCGGGTAGTGTTATATTATATAAGAAAGAGTGTATGAAATAAAGGTATTCGCTGTTTGTTGTTTATAACTTTTTCTTCAATTTAAAATGGCCAGAATTGTTTGACGCCTTACAAGTTATCTGTCAGTCAGAATAAAGTGAAATTCCGAAAAAAAATTAAAGGAAGTTTTCGCGATTTCCACAGCTATACAACTTCATTCACACTTGTGAACTGAGCACTGAAATAATCTGTTCGTGATAAACGCCATAAAACGTGTAACAACAATAAAATAAAAAACAAACAGCAATAACAAAGAAGCAAGGGTGCATTAACGTCTCTTTCCTCTTTTTTTTGACGAGATAGAAAGTCGAGTCCGAAAAAAAGAAGAAAGAGACGTTAATGGACCCTTGCAAAAAAGATATCCGGTTTAATAGCACACTACAACTATCAAACTCTTTAAAGAATGGACACAGGAAGCCGAGCGACAGCACTGCACGTGAGAAACCCAGTTCGGTGTGAGCGTGCAAACAATTTTTCTTTCCAAAAAAGAAAGAAAAAGTGTCTTATTGAATCAATACAAAACTAAGGAAGACCATACATATAAAATTTGTCGAAATCTTTCTTTTGTTTTTAGTTTGGAAGTTTTCGCCACTTCAAATTTCTCAGTCCTCCCGAAATTGCTAGCGACTGCTGATTTACGAAAACCAGCAATTTCTTACTGGGCTACAATCCGCCATCTGGCATATGACTGGCAGATACGACCTCGCCGATATTCGTTAGAAAGACAGTCATATGCTTTGTTTTTTGACCCATACTGAGAACGGGTCATTATTCTCATATTTCTGCACTAACATTCATGTACACATTGTCTATGAGTCATGTATCTTTTTTAAAACCAAAAAAGAAATCAGGTGACCCAGCGATGACCACTCGGATATAAACTAAGAGTATCGCATACTTTGTACATTTTTTGTCCGTTCGGACCTGCTTTGAATTATGCACCTTTTTTTGTTCATGATAGCCTGAACAGGCTTTTTGCAGTAACTGATCATGCACATGGTACAAATAAAAGACGCTTTTTAAGCGCTTGTGGCTACTGCAATTAGACATGAATGTGAAGAAATTTATAGTTCAGAAATTCTTGTGAATCTAGTTTAGAATGTTTTTTTATACTCACATCAATCTGAAAGAAGGATGGATTGAGGGATAGATAGGTGGACGCAGAATTCTTGGGTAGGTGGGTGTTTGGTCGGATCAACAAACAGGTGACTATAAAAACATACAGAGTGGCATATGGTCCAGACAACACTCACAGCAGAAATATGGATTGTTGCACAAACTTCAGAATCAATTAAGCAAATGGATTAGCAAAATCAAAGCGTTACCCATTCTAATTTGCTCAACAAAATTACTGCTTACCAACATTTTGTTCATTTTCCATGACGGCGTAGTTTGCCATGTGTTGCATCAGATAGTCGGTGAACCTGAGGTCCGCAGTGGATAATGACAACTGTTTACTTAGCTCAGGGTCGTGGATATCTATTATACCACTGTTTACCTAGTAATGTACATCACATGGATACATCTTTTAGTACACACGACTTACTTTGATTTAAAAACAATCATTTAATTTTACTTTTATACTACTATTTTAATGGTAATATAAATAAAAAGAGTTAAACGATTTATAGTGCTACACAGATTTTCTTATGGTCGATTTATCTTATTTGAAACGACAAGAAAACACTTCAAACTATTGCAGTTGTCTGATTATAAAATTCTACTTACATCAACCAGAACATCACAAATGTGTCTTTGCTGTCTGTAAAGTACATTTGATGCACCGATCCAGAAGCTTTTAATTTTTGCACTCTTGATGGTGTCCATCTGTTGCAAGGAGAGATACGGGTGCAGAATGGCGCCCTGTGGGTAAATCGTCATCAAAACACCCACAGTTACGCTTTTACAAACAAAATCACAATTTTTTGGTAACAGTGATGTGGTTTATAATATCAGCTTGGCTATGAGCGACTTGGCTGGTTTAGAAATGATGGATGTGAGGCATTCGCCTCAAAAATAATGGACATTGCCACCGACACAAAATGGCGAACGGAAATTGTAGTTTTAATGTAGTCATTTGTGATAAAAAACGATAGAATGTAAGAAAATGACTTTTTAAGTACCTGGGGCGTACACAGCCAATAGGCCGGCAGGCACAAGCCTGCAGGGTTTTTTTGGAGGGAACTTTAAAGGAGCTGTGACGGTTTTCAGTTTTTATCCCTTTTTAATCCTAAATGTTATAAATACTGCACTACATTTATGAGCTTGGCCAGCAGATTTGCAAAATCTTGCGCACGCCCATAAGTACCTGCAAATTTCGTCTTTAACACGTGGTAGATACTCTGCTACTATATCCTAAACTGAAAGGGAACAAGTTTTAAAAGTCTAAAACTGTTCGAGACAGTGAAATTGTGTTTGAAATAGATACCCTTCAAATATAGCATCTATTATGTCAGAGTGAAATTCAAGACTATTCAATGATATGGAATAGCAACAGTTAGAACGTTCCTTCTCTTGAAACGAATAAAATAGAATGAAAAAAGGAAGAATCAATAACAAAACAAACTTGTCTCCCTACTAAACTTTCTTAATCACGGACAAAACCCTTTTTTTCGGGGAGAGGGGGTTCTCTTTTACAAATCTTTAAATAATAACTTTACATTCATTACTTTTTACATTTCCCATTTCCATCATAATTACTCAAAGAAAAAGCATGTCACTACATTACCGAATCAATCATATCTCTGTTTTTAATATTGAATACAACCAACGCTATAATTAAATTGCCAAATAATGTAAAGTCTATTGGGATTGGACATTCTTTAATTAAGCAGATAAAACAGACAAAATAAGTGAGATTCCTGTATCTGGGGATTAGATGATTGTAAATTGTGGCTGGAGAACTTTACAAATGAACCTTAAAAATAACTAGCGTTAATGGGATTTGATTATAGCGCACTTAAATACTACTTTACCTTGCCAAACAAAACAAGAGGAAGGCCATATTGGTCAGTTTTTGTTCCACTGGCGTCTAATTCCTAATGGTCAGTTTGAATAAAGTGTTAATTAATTTTATACACTGATCCAAGATGTTTCAAACCAATTGGATGCTAAAATATTGACGAATGTTGAGAGGCACAGTGTTACGTTATCGATTTTCTTTAATCACTAAACAACAATTAAAGATCGTAAATGTTTAACATAAGCCACTTCTTTGAAGGATTCAACGACTTTAACACAAGGATGGCTTCTTTGACGATATCTTTGTATATAACTATAAACGACAGAGCTGAGTTACATTGAACTAGAATATGCGATTGGATTAGCGTTTTCATGGGTTTGCAAGATGCAAACATCTTTAATGGAAAAGTGAATGCAATGGTATGGATAAAAAACGGATATGCGATGCATCAGTTAGCCATGTGCATAACGTGGGCACTTGCTAGAACGTTCAAGTGCATTTATAAGTATGGAAATTTCCAGTTGCAATGATGAGTGGCAATTCTTCCATAGCATTATAAGTGAGGCTATTATGTCGACATTAAATATGTAAATTACATGAATGTACGAATGTTTTTAAAGGAAAACTTTACCTCATCTAAAGGTTCTGACACGAGTACTGCGGGGTAACTTTCTCCACAAGCTGCTTCACACAACCCATTTGCGATCATACCTTTAAACGACGAATTGCGATTTTAAGCTAAAAATCGCTTTTCCATACATAATCGAAAACAGTACCAATATAATATTTATTATTTTAAAGTAATCGACTAAAGTAAATGTACAGGATCTTATTTGCCAGTATAACACATGACACTTGGGTCGCTGATAAACGCCTGTACCATATGTAGACAAAGGGACCTTATTTTACGAGGATAACACGTCTTAAGTAGTAACTTGAGTCATGCATAATCTTTTGGGCCTCAGTTTACCTTCATTACGTCCCCCTTCTTCCCTTCGTCAATGCCCTGGAAATTTACAGCAGATGCTGGATTTTCTGAGAATCAAACTTGGAACCTCCACCACACTTAGTCAATAGAAGGATGTCACTGTACATCGTTGTTACGATCCCGTTTTACTGATATCTAAAGCTAAAGCTATATGGATTAAAGGAAAGTACAAACAGACTTTGGAGACGTTGAGAATCGAACTAGGCAGAGTTAGTCACTAGGCAGCAGTTACCGGCATCGTAACTGCTCTGTTTCACTGGTATTTAAAGCTAAAACTACAGGGATGAGAGGTAAGTCTAAACGAACGTTGAAATAGATTCCTGGCAATCAAACTAGGAACCCCCAGCACAAAAACTCAATGGGTAGCTGTCACTGTCATTGTCACTACACCATTTTTATGAGCCACATGGATCACAGGCACGTCAAAACATGTACTGAAGTTGCACAGAATTAGTATACGGACCTCCAGCTCAACATATCAACGGGCTGCACATTTACCAATTGCGCTTAACCTACTCGTTAGAGTTTAATAAGTTGTTAGCATCATAGCTACGGAGATATTCTTAAGCTATGTGCTATTTGAATCAAAATGTCCAGCAACGAATTTGAGTCCAAAGACGTGCATACTAACCTGGAACCAGTGAAACCAGAGCAAGAACAAAACTGGAGACAGTCTTCACAGGAAAACCAAAAACTATAACCTAAAATAGGAAAAATATTAATATAGGTTGAAGTGAACACATAAAATTAATCTGAAAATTAAATAACTCCCCGAAAGGAGCTTTTCAGTGTAATGATTAAAAATCCCAACTGGCAGAGAGGCTGGCCAGAAGGCTATTTACACCAGTGTGGCCAGAGGGAAGAGGACTTGAACTCGGAACCTCCAGGTTACGAGTCAGCACATTAAACATGGGCTTACTGTAAGTAAGGCAATATGTTGGTATTAAATTAAAGTGTATATATCGGAAAAGTATAAAATCGTCAGTTAGAAAGGCCTTTATAAATGAAGAAAAATGTCATTCATTTTATTGAAATAGCTTGTTTGGTTCCCGAGATATTAACGTTTTTAAAGATGCAAATTAGGCAAGCTGTGACGTCGAAACCAGAACTCAAAATGGGGCAATTTAAAATACTTCTTTGACGAACTTGAAACTTGGCACCAACATTGTAAGTGTACATAAAATCTGAAAACCAGATTGCAATTCCTTCTTACCCTTCTCTCGAGCAACAGTAGTTTGAACAGCATAAGAACCTAGGAGTGAAGGAAACGCGTTTTACTGAGCATTCTTTGAACTACCAAGACGCATCAGAGACACAATGTGTGTTTTCTACTTCTTGACCAGAGTTACAAATAACATAGATGTACTGGAAATGGTAACAGTCTGAGTAATGACTTTAATAAAGGCTTCAGATAAGAATTAAGGATCTTTAAAAACTTAAATATTAAGCAAAATATAATTGGATATATATTCACGTTTGGTGTATACTTAAATTGTTGTTGTTGTTGTACAACATGTGCTAGTGAAAATGGCTTATTCTGTCTTTTCGTGGTGGCAGCAGCATTGTAGTAGAATGAAAAAAGATGCTAAAATTGTTGCCATTTTTAAGTATTAGATCAAAAAAATCAAAAATTACGATCCCGAAAACTACAAGTGATATTTAAAAAGTTTCAAAGTTATCATTCCACTTTTGAAACATTTTAAATAATTTATAAAACTTTTTTTTTCATTTTCCATACCCTTTAAGTTAACTTTAAAAAAAGTCTAAAAAGATTGGTGAATATACGTTATGGCTGAACCAAAGTGGTACCAAACTGGAAACTAATGTAGTACTAACCCTGTGTCTAAAAACTGCAAGCGCGTCTGCTATTGATAATCCTGTCAAATTAATTTGTAAGAAAAGGTTTAAGTTTCAAAGAATTTTGTAATCCCTACTACTACCAAAACCATTATAACTTCCTCTAGGTACCATGCCACCACTATCACACTAAAACTATTACCAATACCATCAACACAACTATCACTACCACCACCACTACTACTTCAGTACTACTACCACTAGCACCACAACCACTACCACTCCTACTACTACCACTACCACTACCGTTACTACAAAAAGAATTATTACTCTCTGAATGGGGGTTTTTAATGAACACAGTTTAAATCTACAAATAGCATGGAGGTAACTAAAAAGTTATTCATACTAGCGTAAAAGGTACATTTAAGTAGTAAACTTGGGCTTGGAACCAAGAATGGCTGCAAGGAGCCAAGCAAAATCACTCGAAAATTATAATTTCATAGGAATGGAGTTTAAACAGAAAATACTTACCCACAAACAGAAGTGATGGATCGAGCATACTTGGAGACAAAGAGCTATTTAAATTTTTATACAGTTCCTAAAAGTGGAAAGGATTCAATTGTTTATACTGAACTGAATATGGTGCAGAAAAACGACAAAACCACATGTGCTGACCACAACAGTTGGTTGACAAGTATCAAATGTAAGTCTAGAAGATCAGGTTGCACAGGCTGAAGGAATAGGATGGGAAAACAACTGAATGTGCAACAAAATATACTTAATTGTAAAGGGAAAGAAATAAAGGTGGAGACAGATAACTCTAAATAAGCAATAATTATAAAAAAAGAAAAAAATCTTCAGCAAGATGGATACACTTCCATGGAAGTCCTAGCAGTTACAAAGCCACATGCAACAACAAAGAGGGATGAGCCATTGTAAGCTGCTGAAGAGATACAAACCAATCACCAAACACCAAAATCTAGAGGACCCAACTTCATGCAGTGGGTGGGATGCACCAACACATGAAGCTGAACAGGAGAAATACCGTACGTAACGAGTGAAATACACCACCAAGTTAAGTTGAAGAGGGGTACAGCTACAGGAAACAGGTGGAATGCACCACTATAATTTGTAAGCTGAAGAGGGTCACAACAACATGAAACACATGGAATATATTACCATGGTAAGCTGAAGAGAATTACAGCCACAGCCAACCAGTAGAATAAACCAATATGGTATGCTGAAGAGGGTTACAGCCACAGACAATAAGTGGAATGCACCAAAATGGTATGCTGAAGAGGGATACAGCCACAGAAAACAAGTGGAATGCGCCAAAATGGTAAACTGAAGAGGGTCACAGCCACATACAACAAGTGGAATGCATCACCATGATAAGCTGATGAGAATTACGGCCACAGACAACAAGTGGAATGCACCAAAATGGTATGCTGAAGAGGGTTACGATCACAGTCAACAGGTGGAATGCACCAAAATGGTATGCTGAAGAGGGTCACAACCACATTCAACACAAGGGATGAATCACCAGCGGGGCACAGCCACATGCAAAAAGTGGAATGCACTACAATAGTAAGCTGAAGAGGGTCATAGCAACATGCAACAGAGATGCACCATGAAGTATAATAAGAAGGTCATAGTGACATAAAACAAACAGATATTATATAGTTGCACATTGGAATGGGATAAAATTACACTCATACATGCAGTAGTATTACATCTAATAATGATAATAATAATGATAAAAGTAGAAGAAGAGGAAAAATAAGAATAAGAAGAAGAGAAAAATAAACTATGTTTTAAGTTATTATATTAATTGTTAAAAGTAACTTTGAACATCAATCAAAATAAAGTCAAATAATACCTAATATTCATACTTCTTTCCTTAATGTAAACATAATTATTAATATGTAGCTAAACTAAGTTACAATTCCTGAATTCAAAACAACTATAGATAAACTGCATTCAAATAACTGACCTTTAGAATTTCAATCTTGCTAAAATCTCTTTCACTAAAATACACTCTGGTTGCAACCTCCAGTTTTGTTTGAACATATCCAAATAATGGCTGCAAAAAAGTTGGGGAATTCTACAATTAATGAAACTGTCAATTTTACCTTATGCAGTAAAGAGCTGATAAAAAGAGATAATTGTTCAATTCTTAGAAAGAACCATCCAATTACCACTCCACAGCTACTCTATTTTTAATTGGAACAAATCTTATTTTCATGTTTTCACTCAACTTATTAAACATTAACCTTTAAACAACTGCAAAATGGTAAAGGTCTAGAAATGATCTTAAACAAAATTTAACAATTTAAACATAGCATAAATTAATGAAAATCTACATAAATCAAGCCACATAAAAAATTATACTTTGATTACATTGTTTCATTGACTGTAGTATAATTAGATGATGTACCACACTTACAAGTTGACTAAGAATGCAAACACTTTTTTGTACAGTTGGTCTTGTTATATCTTCAGTGCGATTCTTTAATTCCTACAAACAAAAAAATAAAACTTAATTAAGGAAATGTTCTTTTAACCCATTTAATTAAAAATGACATGACAGGGATATGTGGCATGCAACTTCACTAGCGGAGTCTATAGTTCGTGAATAGTCATTACCAGCATTTATGAGGATAACATTGAGTGGCACTTGATAACCTCACAGACCTTTTACAATAACATACTTAATAGCCAACAAAAAATATGAGTGACTGGGGCTGCATTCTAGTTTGGGGGTTACAGCATCCCTAGCCTACCCTGCTTACCACCTGTTACTACATGTGTGTATGTATGTTCAAGATACTTTAACACAGTAATTGCTAGGCAGCAGTACTCTAACCTTTGAGCTGATTTGTCTATAGCATGAAATTCCATACACTGTGTGGGTCTTTTCTGAATCTATGCTCCATTTCTCAAGGTTTGGTAGCATAAAGAACACAGTATCTGTTACAAAAGAGAAGAAATACTTTTAATTAAATTTATTTAGTATTTAAAGCTTTAACCTAATTTGTAGCAGACTTTATATGCATGTCGGGTTTCTGTAAGTCACTGGGGTTGCTGAAAAAAGTGTTCAGCTTGCAACCAAAGCGGTCAAATGGAAAAAAAATAAACAACCATCACCAACCTCAATAACCATAAGCAATCAGTATTGCTAGGCAGTCGCTGTAATTAGAACCATACCTTAACAACTGTAGTGACCACCATCTACCACCAGCAACCAAAATTTTACAATGGAAATTAAATTCATCGACTGCAGCAAACTCAAGTTAAAACAAATTACTGTTAAGCATAGCTTCACAACACAATTTTACTAAGTGCAAGCTTGATGAAAGAATTGTAAAGGATGCACTAAACTTTATATTATGTTATATACCAATGTTGTGCTCCACAAACAATATTTTAAGATGGAAATGTAAAAGAGAGGAGTGGCTCAGCCCACCAATTTTTTGTTTGTAGAGCCACTGCACCTCTTGCCCTTCGCAATGTAATACAAATATTTTTCTATTACTTTTTCAGCTTCAAAAATATTTAAAATCTAAATTTAAGTTTGACACCAAAGAAACAACACACAATACTGTCCTTCTTCATGGTAAAATGAAGAACTCAAGAAGGACAATGGTCCAAAACCTTGTATTGTTTCCTGTTTCTATGGTGTCAATTTTAACGAAAACACCAATGCAGCCATTGCCAGCTTAAAAGCAGCTAGTCAACCATGTCACTTGTAACTGACCTTCTTCATAATTATGTGACCCCTCTGGCAATGAGACAAATGGTAGGTGATGCCATTCTGCAGGGAGTTTGCGACTATTACACTGTTCCCCTTCAACAATCGGAGGATATGCAAATTCCACCTAAAACTCAACACAAAATCTTCTTAATAAAATCCTTTCTGAAGCCCAAGGTGGATCATGACAAGGCAGGTGCTCATACAGTTCCAGGATTCTGCAGTCAGGGTTTGAAAATGTTCTTAGAAAGCAAAATTGCAAGACTTTCATTAAAACAATGTTAAATTATAACGAAGTAATGGTAATAGGACTGAGTGGAGTCCGATTCGGTCCGTTATCTTTACGTGTGCTTAAAAAAATTGGATGGGCACAAAGTGCAAAAGACAGAATTGCACAAACATGAAGTCCTATTTATTTACCAATTTTATTATTATAACTGACTGGTCAGAAATCCTGAAGCCCGGATTGTGATTGGTTTATTCAACTGTCCTGATTACAGGTAGCCGATAACAGAGTTTTGTTATCCAATAGTTTTTCAAGGCAATTAGGAAAAACTAGAGTTCAAAATGGGCCAATCTGAGGAAATTGTAATCATTAAATATAATAAATGTTGGTATCAAGTTCTTGATTGCTGCACAGCTAGACCTATCAACCCTGAAGCAGAGGAAATCTGGTTAGTAAGACCATAAAATTTAGAGAGTTCAAATAAAAACTGGAGACTTACCTACTATTAATAAATCACCTAGTGGTAAGCAAAAGAAACTGGTTGTTTGTGAGTGTGCTGAAGGCAATAAAAATATGCTCAACACAAGATTAATACCACAACATTTCTAATACATTTTTAACAAGATACTCTCCAGAGCCTTCATTGGGTTGGCTGTGTCAGTCACTTTGACCTTTTCTCAAAACTGAATTCTTCGTGTATATTCGACTCTCCAGTTTGTCACCAAAAAATTGCAAATTTTAGAATTTCCAGCTGTATATGTATAAGTCGACCTCCATATTTTCCAAGAATAAAAACCCAAATGTTATTAATTTCTAATTTAAAATTATATAAGAAAAATAAAAAAAATTATTAAAGCATTCATTAGGTTACCTACTTTCATAATTATTTGTGTAAAAAGTCTTTCAAATAAATTAGTAACTTGAGGAGTGTGCTACAGTTGCATGCATCATGTACTTTAATGGTTTCTTTGACTTCATGCTGAATGCAAAATTTTGTAAATTATAACGTTATTGATCCGCTTATTTATTTGCAAAACAGTTATTAAAAAAAATTATAGAACAATAATTAAAGCGTTTTAAATTAGTTTATGTGGAATTCCTTATGACAAAATGCACTCTCTGTGTTGTTG
>JAODFW020171370.1:0-12621 GCA_027575235.2 Palythoa mutuki | reverse complement strand
CCCCCCCCCCCCCCCCCCCCCCCCCCCCCGAATGCTAAAAACCAAGGATGACATACCACACAAAACTCGTTACCAATCATAAACGGGAGAGAGAACTAGCTGACCAGAGTTATTGTATATATTTATGTCTGATTAGTCCAGAGAAATAAAACACTTTAAAATATTTTTCGTATAAAAATCACGTTCTAACTGATCACACAGCTGTGGACCTTTTTAGTCTGAGGGAGTACTGGGAGGGGAGGTTTGTGCACCTTTGGCTCCCCCAGCTTACTTGTCTGCACCTTGAGCCATACAGGTCAAGAAACGTAGGACCACGCCACTCAATTTTCTGTTTAGGTTTTGACAAAAAAAAAAGGATCGGTCGTTGAAAAACAGAAAAAGAAAACGGTCTCGGCCGTTAGTCTACATGACGACCCTCGCAGTTTTGGACGCTGTTGAACGCCTCGGTTGCTATTGACGCTTTTTTTATATTATTTAATAAAACTGAAAAGTACTAGTAACTTTACAAAATGTGATTTCCGTGACGTTCATGCACCCTTCCACTAGACCTGTGTTATAAATGTTACAACTAGTAGTAATCGTAGACTATTGTCAGTAGTGTGTGCGATGTATTTTGGCGGCGAACTCGTACTTGTAACAGTATATTATACTGAATGCTGAATCATTTGTTATATTTTGTTCTTGACTCAAACTCTGAGCATAACATCAATCTTAACGTGTGCCGAATTTAGTTTACAATTTATATATGTACGATGTTTTTCTATCCTAGATTGGAGCTTTTGATACACGAGGAAACGAGCGAAACGGTACATTGATTGAAAATCTCTTCTATATAGAGGAAACAATATTTTCGTTTGAAGCTCAGAAACTGTCTAATAAATATAGTATCTCAAACCGATTGAAATGGGATGCGAGTTTCGCAGCAACCTTCGATAAGGGCGTGGAAAACGACCAGTTGGTGCCACATAGTGACATGAAGACAAAACAGAACAGAACCGAGACGAGAAACAATAAATGAACTGAGTTTGTTATCTGTACAGAAAGAATCAGTCAAAGCCTTGCAAGAAGGATTCAAGAATTTGTGTTTGGCGCAAATTTGATTTTGTCTTTGTTTGTTCGAAAGCCTTCTGACTGAAATAACACAAGTCGAACATTTTTTTAATAGAGGGGACAACAAATGTCAAAAACAATAAAAACTTGATTTGTATGAGCATCAACTCAGTCTATGAGGCGTGCCACCCGCCAGTTCTGACGGATGCCAAAGGTCTTGAATTAATATTGCTGGGTGGTTAACAACTTTATGTCAAATAGAACTGAATGAGGCGTGCCACCCGCCACTTCTAATGGTACTAAAGAACTTAAATTAGTTTTGCTTCGTGATTTGGTAATTTTAAAGTGGCTTGTGCTCCTTCCAACATTTTTAACTTTACTACAATCTTTAATGTAAATAATGTCTCAAGAGTGCAATAAGTTGTTGTTGTTATATTACATCGAACTGTACATCCCTCCCAAAAACATTTCGAGAAATCACTAGGAACATTTTACCTTCTTTAATTACTAAAGCAGATTTTACAGTTGGTCTTAAAAGCACTAACCGAATTTAAGTTTCATATGAGGGAGTTTGTACAATTTTTTCTCAAGCTCTGATTTCAAGATTTTAGATTTTATAACCGCTCTTGACTGCAGATAGCGCTATACGTACCTGTACCAACAAATGCATTGAGTACACTTCAAGAGTACGCCAAGCATACTGATTAGTGACTCCCGCATCTTGTTTCATATTTTATGCATAGATGAAACGGCGAAAAAAGCTCTTTGAGGCTTGTTAAATTCTCAGACAATCTGAATTAGCAGCTCAATTTTAAATAAATTCCCCTCCCTCTTTTCTAATAAGACCCTCTTTCTAATATAACTCCAAAAATTATTAAGTCCAAGTAAAGCCCCCGGAAGCTTATTAGAGCGTTTACAGTATTTCATCAAATTTTAAACCAATAATACAATCGGAAAGATGAAATGCAATTGGAACTGTCGTAACATTTTCTAGTTCTCCTGAGAAACGTTTCCAAACCGCCGGCACATTGTCCGAACTTTCTCGAAGTGCTGAAAGCGTCCATAAATATGTTTTAAAATCGGTTTTACGTCAAAACAACATCCCCTGCTGCGTGTGTTTATATCTCCGGAGTCAGTACGTCTTGAAACAATTGTAAATAATATTAATAATACATTTAACGTTTTACGTTAGGAATGCTTGCCGTTTTCGCAAGTATATAATCACTTAGTGGCACGAAATTTGGCGGGAAATTAAAGTCAATTTTATGAAGTTAGAGAGGAGATAGAAGAAAAACTCTCAAAATTTAACAAATCTTTGCCTACGATTGGAACCCAGAATCGAGTTTTAACTACAGGAGGCGCAAATGATGATTAATAGTTTTACTACACACACAAAACTGACCCCCCATCTCACCGCAGTCTAGATAATTCTTTCACAAAACACGTGCTGCCCTAAAGGGAAACTAAATTTAGTTGTTGTTGTTTTTAGTTAACCGTTTTATATGTTTGAATGTTTTACTAATTCAAACAACGACTCGCTCACATGGTAATGTGTTGATTCTGACGGTAAGTATAATAATTATCTTAATCAATTCTCATCATGATATCCAATTATAACTTCGCAGCATGATTCCAGTGAACTAAATAGAAAAATCCACTCCCTTGCAACTCTACTGTTAACAGAGTGTGGCAACGCAGGATAATATAGATATAAAGATCATTGCAGGTAAAAGTTAAAACCTCCCTTCGGGTATAACATGTGTTTTTCGAAAAAAAGATCTGTGGGGGGTCATCAAAACCAATTTAGTACAGTATTAATTGCCGAGGTAAAATCATTAGAAAGGTGATAATTAGCTCTCTTTGACGTCATCATTCGGTACAAACTCATTAGTCAGAAGCCGTTTGAGAAAAAAACTCATTACAAAAACACTTCCGTATCTACATTTACAAACTCTTTCGAGGGAAGAATTCAATTATTAAAAGGCAGTCATCGCCATTCAGGTGCAAATGAACAAAAGAAACTACTACAAAAAGCGAATTAAAAAGTAGGGTTTTCAGACCTTTTCAGTATCATTTGCAATAACATATGTAAAACTTTGGATGAATATGCTCTGATGGTGAACAAAATGTTTGAAAACGTTATACGTTACGTTTTTTATAGTATGTCAATAAAATTCAGTTTTATCTATATTCTTAAAACACTCGGATATATTTAATTATTTCTAGTTTTAAATTATGTTTTAAAATGTTGTTAGTTGTAGAGGTTCTTTTTGAAAATCATGACATATGTAAGTAGAAAAGTTACCTCAACAAAGCTAAAAGGTAAAGGTCCTCATTTGTAGTTGTCTCAGCGAGCCTGATGACGTCATACATTGTCTGGTCACCACTGTCTGAAAATATGAATTAATTTAACTGATTTTTTCCTAAAAACTATTTGAAATTATTTTTTAAGTAATGTATTTATAAAAATTTCATAACGTTTATGACTAATATTTAAAGTTATGTTTCCGCACACCAGATAAGACGAAGCTCCACACAGGTTTTTCGCCTTTCAGTTTCACTCATTTGTCGGATAACAAAAAAACTGTTTCAAGGACCGTACGAGATGTCTCATGTGCAGGATCAATAAAGATCTTTCATCATTGTCAATGTAGAAACACAAAATGAATACTGAAATGAAGGACTGGTGTACCGCGAAACAAAAGAGAAGTCTATCAGGGAACCAATATGGTAGATGTGCTGACGAGCTCCAACAAGAGCGAAACAGCTGTCTGCGGTTAATGTAGGGGTTTTGGGAAGCGGGCCGCACACCCCTACCCAATTTTTGTGGAAGTACCTTCGAAGCTCATCTACTGACAAATTTCTCTTTTACGCGGTAAATCAGTCCTTCATTTATTCATTTTGTATTTATCTGATCAATTAAAAGGACACAGAGAACGTGCCTCGGGGCTTGTGTTCGATCGGAGTTTCTTTTTGGCGGACATTTTGCTATTGTTAACAGACAAATGTCTGATGTATAGCCGTCGTTTGTTGCCCTTTTCGAGCTCAATTTGTACTTTATATCTTGTTAAATCATTTGAAAATCAATTCGTTTTTCAGTTCCTAGGGTTTATGTGACGGGCAGTAAAAAGTCTTGATTAGATACTTTGACTTTCTACGACTTGAGCCTCATTTACACCGCGAACGGAATTAAATTTCCGGCACGGCGCGGATAAAAACGGCTCGCGCATAAAGAAAGTAGATTTGGCTCAGGTAATTTACAGTGTAAATAACTCCACCATACTAAATTTCATCCGAAATTTTACTCCTGTTCGGATAGTCTGAGAACGGGGGATATTGGTACGGCAACAAAACATATCGGTATGGATCAGTGTGAACGCAAGGGGAGTCTGTGCCGAGCCAATAGGTTGAATTTCTCTCTATTGATCAAAGTTAGCGTTAAATTCCTACAGCATATCATCTACAAAATCAACAGAATGTCCTATCATATTAAAAAGTTAAAAATGTTTTTATTTTGTGTTGTCTTAAATTATTTGCATCAACTGTAAATTCGCATAGGAATGAGACAAACTAAACTTTATATGAATGTAAAAAAATGAAAACCAGAGACACGACATTACATAGCTAAACCAATGAGTAAGGATTGACTGATAACGTAGATAATTTCAATAAACTTATCACGGAATTTCTGGATAAAGAAACGAAAAAAAATAAACGGATCCCGGACTATACAGCCGATTTGAACTTGAAGAAAGAAAGAGGAATTTTATCAAGTTATCCTACTGAAAAGAAAATGAATATCTTAACATGCGTTTTAAGAAGCTCAATGAATTTACAAACATAATTTTACTTACATTACCTTATAGAAAATAAGGAAAATACAGAGCCTATTTCACATTAAAGATTCGCATGGATTTTGCAAGAATTTTGGTTTTTGCAATTGGCCATCTCCAACTCCAGTTCTACAATATAACCGTCTATGTAAATAACTCTATCACTAAATACCTTAACTATTTGCACGTGAAAACTAGTTAAGATTAAAACAAACAAATTCGGATAGAGTGATCCACAATGCTGAAAAGGCCAGAGCCAAACAAGGTGCCTTGTTGATTTACTACAATTTGAGAGAGTTCGGGGGAAGTTGTGGCCGTTCATAGTTTTTGAAAATATTTAGCTGTATCTCTCGCACACTATGAGTATTGAACATCTTAAAATCTCCACAAAACACCCGATATTTACAATGGGGAACTGAAAACTGATAAATCCAAGGCTAGCAGGTTTCAATCAGGCAGAGAAAGAGACACAGGAGTACTATGAGGCGGATCCTAGGACTCAATTTACGGCCGACAAATCTCAGCTCACGTGCTGAGCCCGTATGCGGGAAGTGCGACCTGACCGGCCTTGAAAAATGTGAGTGACAGTAAAACCTTTGTTACACAAAAATGCATTCCACAAACTCTCTTGTATTACAAAAATATTTTATTAAACATCACTATTCTGTTAAATACCAACTCAGTATGACTTGTTGCTATGGTAGTTCATTTGATTCAGCTCGACCATCAGCATATAGTTTTACTCAAAAAAATGGACAAAAAACCCCTCACTTGTACTAGATGTAGCCGTTTATAAGTTTGAGCTTTGACATGGCCAATTTCTATAAAACAAACGCTGCCATTCAATTAAATTCGCGTGTTGGTTGTCGGGAGAAACTCGGTCATAAAACAAATAAAATTTTTACCCGTTTTCGTTTACTGTGACACCTGAACTAAAGTTTTATATGCACGACAACTTATTTTTCTCCTTCAAAAAACGTAAAAAAACGCTTCCCAAGAAAAAGGTACAAACTAAAAACCTGATCTGAAAGGAACTTGCTTTCTATTGAGTTTCAATGCAATAGTATATAAAGAAATCTGTCGATAAGTGCTATCGCCCAGAGGCCAACTTGTGAAGTGTTCACAAGCGGCTACCGGGAACTTGCCCAGTTAGTCGGTCCGTGGCGGGACTAAGCATCAACATTTTTTTGTTTAAAAAAACGAACTTCTAAAAATAAAAACTTGTCAGAGCGTGATATTTCAGGGCCATGAGTGTGTTGAAACGCAGTTACGAGTGATGGAGAAGCAAGATAGACTTAAACATTTCCTCCTGCTTTAAGAAGCAGATTTGGCACCGATTCTTTACTGACAGTTGTCGGGATGCTCTGTTATGAAAAGTTTAATTCGGGGCACCAGTTACCGATCATTGTTTTCATTTATACCCACAAACAAGGTGAGAACTGAGAACATGTACTATTCTTAAATGAGACTCATTAAAATTTAAAAATTTGCAAACTTTATCCTACATTGTAGCAGAAATAAATACTTTTGGTCTGAAAATGCTAAAAATATAGAGTTGCTGAGCCTGATTTTTTGTTTTCAAAATTCGCCAGGGTTGCATGTACCGGTCAGTGCACTACAATCAGGTCACTCGAATTATATGTACCGTCAGTGCAGGAAGAAAATTTCGAGGCAAACTATTTTTGCGGTTTTTGCGAATTTTCGAACAAATGGCACAAATCCATTCCAGCAAACTAAAAACAAATATATCAGTAAAAACGGTTGCGCGAAAATTAGTACCATTGAAACAAAAAAATAGTTTTTCCACTTTTTAAACATTTCACTTGTATCTGCATTTTCGGACAGATCAAAGATGAAAAGGTTTTCTTTGATCTCGTGTTTTTCAAAACATAATTTGTAAAAAAGCTTATTAAATGAAACGCAATAAAAGTTTCATGATTGTAGCCTTGATCAGATAAGAATCTCTCGTTATCTCAAAATCGTCGGCTGTTTTTAATTTTGCTTTCTTTTGTTTATCAAAAACATAAACTGCATGGGTGATGTAGCCAGCTGATCCAGACAGTTTTAAACTCATCGTTGCTTTATATCTGTATCCTAAAGCAGATAATAAATAAAAAGTTAAAATTTGTATCAATCATGGCATTTTCAGTCTATTTATATGCAACAACAAATTTATTTACGCTCAATATTACAAGATACACGATTAATATAGGAAGCCGGGAACCAACTTTTTAGTCACGTGTAAAGTTTACGTGTACTTTACATTCCAACTGCTATCGAATTTCTTGAATCGTTGCTAGAACAAAAACTTAGGCCGATACATGATTTATCGCACGACTTCACGAATTCAGTGACCTTCCTTATATATACGTAATGTTCTATTTACAGACAGTTTTAAAAATGGAGGAAACGTATTCATATACTTTTTTAAACATTTTCTTCTCCTTTACCAGAAGAATCGGACCCTTCGGGGATCAGAGCTTGTACGCACCAAACCGAAAAAAATTGTTTATGTACAGTTTCTTGTGACTTGACTCATTTCCAATGACATCCCATAACAATTTTGGCAAAGACAAAAGCCCACCCGAAGAAGACTTTGGTTGATTATTCAAACGCATGTACAACCCAATAAACAGAAAGAGAACAATAAATATGTTGTTTTCTAAATTAAAGGGAAACAATTGAGTACCTGCACACGCAGCTAGAAGCTTAGTACAGGTGCACGAAACCAGCAAAATACAAGACACGATTGCATACGTTGCTTAGCAACCCGGAAGTTGGCTCCAAATGAACATCAGGCAACTTTTTCAATTTCAAATGAAGCTTTCACTGATATAATTTTTAGAAGAGCACTGGTGACTGTATATGGGTCTAACTCGTGCAAAACGAGATAATTTGAGTATGACTGATAATATTGTTAAGTACTCAAAACTCATTGCATTCGAATCACATACAAAAAGTCGTTGGAAGGGCACATGTCAAAAACACGCCCTACTTTTAACACAAAAGCAAGCCATTAAAAAGAACAAAAGTATTTTTTAATCTGAGTTTTAATTAAAGACAGCTAGCTCTCGGAAACCGTAATGATCAGTTGAAGGGTATTGTCCTCTCATGAAAAATGATTTTGCCCAATTTTATAATATCATGACGGCATTGTCATCTACGGTCCTTTTGGATTTTAAACCAAAAATAAATGTAACTGTTACAATTTTAAGACACAGCTAGCTATAATTATACGCCAATCATCCTCTAGTAATATGAATTGAGTTTCCTTAACTTAAAAACTGACTCTGTCAAAAGCTTAAATGACTAAAATAATGGCATGAATCAGTTGAACTGTGATTCATGGAACTGTGCAAGTCTCACTCAAGCAAATCTTTCGACCGGTAACCGGAATGGTTTAGTTAGCCTGTTTGATATTATATTTCTGTAAACTTATAAACGGCTACAAGTGAGAGGTTTTTTTCAGTTGTAAAATGTTTGCCTTATACTGATGGCGATGGAACGGCTCCAGTGGAAACTCTCAGACTAATTTTCCGCAAAAGTAGCCAGAACTTAAGATTAAAATCAGCAATTTGCAACAATATTATACAATATTAGCACGGCGCATTTTGTAGTGTAAACCTAACCGATGACGTAAAATAAAATTTTATCAACTGATCGAAGTCCTGCTCTCCAATCATTTTTTCTTATCTTTCTTACGAGGAAAAATATTCTGTTCATATTAATATTCACTCAGTTAGGGAAGCAAAAATTTGTGAAGCCAGTTTACTTTGGGTACAGCTATGTCAGTAAATCACTGCTAATGTATCAATATTTATTGGCCAACAGCTCTTGCGGAAACCTTTCAATCGAGAAAAGTTTGCATGCAAAATTTCACTGCAGTCGCATAGCTTTTATGATACTTTTAAACTACTTTAAATTAAAATGAAATAAAGCATGGCAAATCACTTTGACGTTTAAAACAAGCAAAATATATTATGAATTATGCCCGAGCTTGCTGGTGGCTCATTTTTCATAGAAAGTAACGATAAGAGCTCATGCAGTACACAAAGCATCTGCAGTGTTATGGATCATTGTATACTGAGCTACTATAACAAAAGGTTCATTGTCAAAAATAAAAAAATAAGAAAAAATACTTGAAGAAAGAAGAGTGGTTCCCCTATTCCACCAAGTTGGAAGTGCCACCTGCAAAAGAACTCAACAAGTTGTCTAAAAAATACAGGAAGAAAATCAAATAGTCAATTATTCGATTTAAAGATCCAGATAAATACAAGTTTTCAATCCTCTTATGGCTGTTAAAAGCTAAAAGTTCAATTTAAGTTGAATACAGTAGAAAAGAGCTTATAAACAGTTTTTTGGACAAAAATCTTTGGCTCAAGGTAATTTATCCTAATGAAGAAGTCCAAATCATTGTTCATCAACTTTTTTCTACGGAGTTTAACTTAAATTTAAATTTTTAACTGTTTCTATCGAGATACCTACGCAGCCGCATCGCCATTTTATTGCTTCTAAAAGTTGCTAGCCTGTGTGTTGCATAAGATTTGTTTTGATTTCGCCGAAGCAAGAGGGGCGTTGTGCTCGTCTGTGATGCAAAACAAACAACGTACTCCTGGCTCTCTGAAAGCACGTGTTTACATAAATTATATATCCCTATTTAGATACAGAAACATGTGTTCAGCTATCTTTAAAGTGTCTTAGTTCTGGTTGCCAGGCTTGCTTAAACGTGAATAGTATTCATTCAAAACCGTTTAACGTTTAAAAATGGCAGCGCCGTGTCCTTTTCGTCATGGTCAAGAAATCAGGTTCTCATTCGAGTGAGCATCATGAACAACTTGTTTTTAGTTAACAATTCTTCATACACGTGAGCTCTCGGCGGACAGTTACATAATACAAGCAGGATTTCTTGTTCCCTTTATAATTAAACACATGTATGAGTGCTTCGGTAAGTCTCAAGTAAATATCGAAACCAGCTAGCAGGTGAAGCAGGTAGGTTTAACCCCTGTTCCGCCCCTCGTCAACAAAGGCCATGCACTTGTGGAGTTACAAAAAGCATAATTTGCGGCTACATAATTTGTTTCAAAACGACAAAAAATTGTGCCTGAGCTTAGTCCCGGTGTAAGAGTAGGCGGAACTGCCAGTGATATATAAATATACCTTGAAACGTTTTAGTTTTAAGGACTTAGAAGTTTTTTTCTTCTGAGAAAAAGAAGCTTGTGACACCAAAATATTTCTTTTGAAATATTAATTGTATTCCCAAACTGCAGATTTATACTTGACTAATTTATCAACGTATGGATATATTGAACCTAGCAGTTAGCAGGACTGATAATGATATACCCGATGTCCCATCTACAAGAACCAACATAAGTGACCCGTTCCCCATGTGAGTTCCTGTAGCTCCGTGGGAAGAGCATCTGGCCGGCAATGAGAGGGTCATGGGTTCGATTCCCGTTAAGGACTCAAAAGCTTTTTGTTCTGAGAAAAAGAAGCTTGTGAAATCAGAATATTCCTTCTATAATAAAATTTTATGATACGCTCTCTTTTTTTATAAGAACCGGTCTTATTTTTGGGTCGAGGCTGAATGTTCCGAAACATTTCTGGGATCTTAGTCTCAAATGTTTTTAAAATGTTCAATAATCATGCGTACATGACGTACATGCTTATGAAACAAAAGTTTAGTAGTCACTGGCTGCTGTCCGGTAGACACTGTGTGTACATCTAAGAAGATACGAACTCCAATATTTGATATACAAGTAGATAGAGTATAAAAGAAAAAAAGGAGCTCTTCAAATTTTTCTTGTAAAATTTCCATGTATTTTACTTGATTTGCAAACACTGTTGCACTATCGACGCCATGATTTTGTGCCGTAATGTAACAAGGTAAGGTTCTCGGCCATTCCTCAGCCTCGTGTGTGTTCTTAACATGTTCTCAAATTTTGGCCGAATTTCAGCCTGACGTTCTTATAAAAAAGGCTCTAATAAAAATGATAGCATAAGTTTCTAATTGTGCGATTTTCGCATATTTCTTATCTGTCTTCCTAATTTCATATTAGTTTACTGGATTGTTTGCTTTCACAGTTGTCTTGGCTAGAAACACTCCCTATACCGAGGCCCAATTCTACGTCATTTGAGTTTTATTAGCCTCTAGCTAAGATCAACAAACAAGCAACATTTTACGAAAAATAAAAACAAATATACTACATGTTTCATCTTTTACCATTTCCTGGCAAGGTTGAATATGTTCCACATTTCCAGCAAACAACCATAAAATTTTATTAAAATTCCCAGCCAGCAAAATGCGCGGCCAGGAAGTTTTCCAGCAAGCAGCATTTAAAGCCGGGGAAAAAATATTAAAACACCATATTTCATCATTGGATTCACTCTTACCAATTTTTAGTTGCTATTTTTTATTACCCTTAAAAAACGGGACACAACCATACAACAGAAACTGGAAATAGGAAAAATAATTATTTTTTAAATTTGCATGATCTCTGCAAGATAGAAATTTCCCAGCAAAGCAGATTAGCACTAACTTTCCAGCCACTGAGCAAGAGAAGTTAATGTCGAATAGATATTTTGTGGAATAGCTCCGCCGGGTTTTCTTGTCTATCACCCTATATGAATCCAGGACAAGGGTTATGAGAAAAAATAAGACGTAAGTGCATGATATACAAATATAATTTTTCTGCCTCTATTCCCCTATTTCGTAGTCAACGTCTGTAAAAGTTGACCACTGGGTAGAGCCTTTATGAATGAGCATTTCTAGAATACTCAAAAATGAAATTATGTTAATGTTTAATTTTCAAAATTACAAAATGAAACTATGAGCCACCTGGAAAACTGTAAACAACATAAACTCCATTTTTTATCTTTTGTTAAGGAAATCAATTACTGCATTTTCAGGTTTTTGTCCAGAAACAAATTAAAACAATAATTATTGTCTCAATTACGTAAGTAAATCCTAGCAGAATTAGTTTGGAAATAATAGGAGAGTGGAGAAGCCTTTTGCTTTCGTGTTTCTAAATTTGTTGATCGAACAGTCTCACTTAATAGACGAAAAAGCAACTATATCAACAAACCAAAAACAAAGGTAACTAAGCTATTAAATCTCGTTTTTTTTCAATGCAAAGGCCTTGACGTTCGACAAAAGCAGATGTTTAATTAACATGACCAAATAATTTTGCCGGGACTTTTGCGATGTTAAGAATTTTTCAAACATTACTGATCTTTGATTCCCTTCCATCCCCTCGCACACATTATTACCACTACATTGGACAGTCTTTCAGGTACGTACCTCTTTTAACTCCATGTTTTTAAGAAAAATTATTTTTCTAAAAATGCACTTGGTATGCGTACCGGTTCAAAACTCTAATAGATAAAAGGAATCACTAATTTTCTTCATTATTGTAGAATAATTTGATTTTTATCCTACCTTTTCAGTCAGTTTAACCGAAGGAAGTCGCAGTAAAACATATGGAAATTTTACAAGAACAATTTGCAGATCGAACTTATTATTTTCCCTTTTATTCTATCTACTTGTATATCATATATTAGTATTAACCATTCGATGACGGAATCCTGAATAATTTTTTTCACAGTTTTAATAAGCAGTAAAAAATCAATCAAATTTTGGCATCAAAACAGCGGTTTTTTATGAGGATTACTGCTGTTACTATACATTAAGGGCTCAAGCTTTTTTGTGACGTCAACAACTTTTGGCGCAATTTGTTTACTT
>JAODFW020171369.1:0-20212 GCA_027575235.2 Palythoa mutuki | reverse complement strand
GGAAGTGGAGAGCCCATGTAGGTGGGGTACCCCAATCAACCAGGGATGCAAAATCATTCTTCCAGTCAACCAGGTCGCAAACAATTTGTTTCAAATCACGTATGCAATATTTTTAACTCTTGGCCCCTGCAATGAGATTTCAAAGTGAATTTTCAGCTTTTAACAGCATTTTCGGTTTTTACAGCATATATCACTTTTAATGATGCAGTATCGCCAGCAACACCAAGTGATTGCTTTTAGTATGAATTTCAACGTTAATTAAATGAAACTTACCCCAGGTAGCTTGCAGTGTTTATACTGTTTATATAGAAAAGAGTCACCCTGGCAAGGTTAACCTCTGCTAACCGGGCAACCCGTCTTGGTGGGGTGCCCCACTTCTCACGTGAGAACAATAAAAAATAACGAGAAATTTTATAGAGAGGTACCTGAAGGAACTCACCTATCCAGGAGACCGCTCTTTAATACCTGGGGTCATGAATGTATATGTCTGGCTTGTGTCCCGTCACCCTCGCTTTACATACCCTTTGACAACAACAATTGAAAGTCAAGCTATAAACATTTTTCTGAGCTGTGAAGCCACATCCTCCACCGGAAGACAATTGTGCTTGCAGTAAGATTGATTATTTGTGGTAAAGTCTTTGATTTGTGTATTGTGAATTCGGAAGCCTAAGAAAGTGAACTTCATAGAATGGATCATGTGCAATGCCCCACCAATCGAAACACACTTTTCGTATTGTTAAAATGTGTGTATTTGAATTCCTTTAGACCTCTTTGAGTGTGTGTGTGTGTGTGTGTGTGTGTGTTTTGCGAGAGTAATTGCTTTAAATTTAACGCACTCCGGGAGGTCATAATGCAAACTAGGATTTGCAGTAGGTAGACCGAAGATTAATCCCCTGGGTACTTCACAACTATTTGGGGTGCGTTCTATTGTACGCTGATGCTACCTATTTGACAAATACAACAGGAATCGTTTAATACTACTTTTATTAATAAAAATAGATGCGAAACTGATAGATGCTAATAACATGTTCAAGAAATCGACTTTTATTAATGCATTCTATACCCTTGTTACATTCAGTAGGCGCAATCCAAACCGGCAGTTTTAAATAATGATCGAGCAGATTATTGCTGTCAGTTGTACATCATTTGCCACTACACTGCAATCCATACCTGGGATATGTTTTGGCGAAACGGAAAATGTTTCTTCCTGAAGTGGCCGGTTTAATAAGCTGTCTTTTAATGAGAACTTCCTACATAGAAGAAAAAGATTTTTTTATGCGTTTGACTTCAGAAAATTGCATATATAAGAGAAAATATGTAAAAAATTCATTATGTATGATATTAAGATATATTAGTCTATTAATAGCCTTTTTTCCGTTTAACGAATCATTTTTAACACCTGCCGGTCTCGCTACTGATGATTATTTCTTTAACTTAGCAGTCTTGCTCATTGCGAACCGGCAGAGCGCGTTTCTTGGTCCGACGTGCAAACATTCTCAATGTTAAGCCGCCCTTTATGCTTTTTAACGAAATGCGATACTCAATCACGGCTTTGTTAGCAGAACTGTTTCTACAATAAGTTTTTTGTACTAATTCACGAGCTTGTTTACACTTGCCATTGTTAAAGTTCTGTGTAGTTAACACCTTGTGGTATCATGTGTGTTATATATTGTACCGCGGAGAGTAAGAATATAAAGACTGTGAATTCTTTCAGTCAGTGTATGCTTCATTAACATTTATAGTGTCAGAGCAAAGTCTTGATTGAAAACAAAAACAGCATATGACTGGTAGATAGCCGTCCTTTTTTAATAAGATTGGATCATAAATGTATCTAGTTATAGATACAGACCTGCCAAGCTTTTTCTGTTAGGACAAAGCTAATTGTGTAGCTTGAAAACTAAAAAAGAGCTGCACCCTTCCTAGATCAGTCTTTACTATTTGCAAATCAATAGCTTTTAAATTTTTATTTAAAACACTTAAACTGAACTAAAATTTCTTGTCATCTCATCGATGGGAAAATACTATAAAACTGTTATTTGTTGTCCTTTCATACAATCGTAAAGCAGCCTCTCTAAAGCATGTTTTAAACTCTTGTGTACTTCTCCCTCAAGCAACGCCGATATCTGTGGAGACACAATTGTGTTCTCAAACGCACCAAACCACATCTGCTTGCTTTCATGCGTTTGACAGTATCACCCCTGATAGCTGAATATTTCTTTATAATTTTCACTGGGATGACATCACAGGGAGAAACAACAATACGGGACACGGGGTCCCTTGCAAAGGCAGCATATATAAACTTTTTTCCTCTGGTGGCCGGAAACTTTAAGTATGTCAAGATCTTAGACGTGAAAAACGGCTCTAGGCGACCGTTGCAGTCGACGGTTGGGTTGATATTTGATAAAAATGATCTTTTTCCCCAATGTATTGGTTTGAGCAGAGAGAGGCCAGATAAATATATCATCTATTCCCGCTCTATTAAGTACGTAATCTTAATTGAATTCTACCATTTTACTTGAATGAATGTTTTTCAAAGGCCAAAAGTAAAAGAAAAACTTGTAAGTATACACTAATCTTGTATCAGACTGCACTTCTAACGGCAGTAGAACTACTTTGTTTACTATTGAAGTTGGTAGTAGGGGATTTGTTTCACCTCTCTCTCGCTGTCTTTGTGAACTGGGTTTTAAAGATTGCTGGCTTCGATTGCCAAAAAAGATCGTGGAAATATTTATGCCCGTTGCAGTCATGTTGTATACCTGAATCGGGACAGTGAATGGCGTGTCTGGCAAATGCAATGATTTTCAAAGCTGTATATCATTCAGTGGTTGTTAATATGAACTATTTCTCTTTTTTTATTCTATTCATTTGTTGGGCGGACCTGCCTTCTCTTGAATTACGAGTTAGTCGTAGGTTTAGTGGCTCCAAAACTGGCTCTTAGTGATGACCATTGCTAGTATGTTTTTTTTTAATCTTTTCATTCAAACTCATTTCAGTCTTGCTTAGGCACTAAAACTGCAAGCTCCCTTGATAAGGTGATAGTAGCGCTAATAGGTGAACAAACGTAAAATTACTTTTCAAATGTTTCCTCTCTCTCAATTACGCCAGCAGCAAAAATTTGATGATGGAGGCAAATGGTCTCATTGGTGAAAAGCTTAATAATAGTTTAATTTCAAATCTGCCAAAATTTCAATTATCAAGTATTTCTTTTATATATTCATTTGGAAATACTTTTTAGTGACGAGCCAAATATAATTCTCTTTTTATTCTGCCTTATTCGTCCATTTTTCGTTTTTGCTTTTTTGTTTATTGAAATTTACTGTGCTTTCAACAATTTCATAAAAGTAACATTTCATGTCAGTATTTTCCTGGTTCTGATTGGCTATTGAAGCCTTTAGTATGCACTTTGATTATTAAATCTATTGAGGGTGATTACAGGCTGAAAAGAGAGCGATTAAAGCTGAAATCATGTCGTTGGGACCAATCAAATTGCTGGAATCAGCAGTAATTTCAGAATGAATATAATTAATGTGGAAACTGAACAATTTTAATAGGACACTGTCCTGAGATCTAGTAGCCCCTCAGTGCCGAGCCCAAAATCTAAGTAAGACAAATCGTATAAGACGAGTGAGTGCACACAATCATAATGAAAAAGCTAGCTTTTTAAAACAAAATAGTTTTTGTCAGAAACCTAACTTTACTAAACCAATTCAAACTTTGATTTTATTTTTGATCAAAATTGCTTTTAGGGCAACACCACGCACCATTACACTAATCTATCTTCATACTGAAATGGTTCAAATTTTTTCTGACAACAAATATATTGTAAAATCTAAAGTTCTGAAAGATATGAAAACACATCTGACAATTATTTAAACAAAAATGATGAAACACATCACAGCTAAATAATAAATGATCGAAAGCTAAAGACAATGAAAGGTTTTATAAAACACAGTCACATGAATAAGGAATTTTCAAGACTATATATATGTATGATTATGCAATAGAAAGCGACAATTACTGAAATTGCTATGAAAACAGAAGCGCAACATGTAGCCGGATAGTTGGATCAGTTGTACCAGTCAATTCGGAGCTCGTTTTACTACTGAAACGAAAGACAAGTTTGCTGACGAATCGAGCGCGCTATAAAGTAATAAATAAACACCAAAAACTAAACCCGATTCTCATTAAGGAAATATGGCTATGCTTTTGTTATTAATGGTCTACAAATAAAACTTTAATGGAAATGGGTTTTGGCGAACACATGTTCATATGGAAATTAATCTATGTTTAGTAACAATTTCAATCTGCTTTTGCTTTAACATTGGCAACTGAGATGGTGAGAGCAAATTGAAATGGTAGATAACGGAAAAGGTCACATACTTTTCCTCAACATTGATGCGGTTTGACTCGGTTGGCGCTGATAAAGGTACAATTGATCTAACCCAGTTTGTACTTATCAAGGTCGCTACGACACGTCTTTTATTTATAATTTAACAAAAACTAAATTTATGCAAATTAATATGTTTTGATATAGTTCATGTCGGTCTATCCCTGCTTTTAAACTGTAAATGATTTATGCCGAAGTATTTTTTAAACCGGTTCGCTATGATTTGTTTAGGGAATCCGTTTTCATTACAACAAAAAGAAGAAGTTTACTTTTTGTTGCAAATAAAATAATAGAAAACTATAACCTCAAAAGTACGTTATAGACTGAGGAAGACGTACTCTGGTGTGTACTTGTGCCGGCTACTTTCTGAATATCAAATCCTTATCATTCTAACCAGGTGTAAGGAAAGATTTTCCAATAAAGAAAGTAACTTTTTCACAATTTAAAACGTACTTTCTTCAACCCAAGTCACTTTCAAAAGGATTTCGGAATTTATTGTGTTTGATGGCGTTTCAGTTCACACGCCTACTCAGTTTCTTTAAGTCTATTTCATATCGGGAACTGCAGTTCTGGTGTACTATTAATTATTCAATGGAAAAAAACTGAAAAAAAGTCAGCCTAAAGTCCTATCCCGCAGGTTTTCATACAGAACAAAAAAATAACAAACCACATCTATTTATTATTCTTGATATTGATAAAACCATTTGGCCGCAATATTAAGATTTTCTGGGAAGCAAACGAAGCAAACTTGCTTCAACTCAATATATTTGATACACAAACGCTCTCCGCGACAAAAAAATCGAAGAAAAAAAAAATAATTAAAACAGCAAACACAGAAAGAAAACTGAAGTAATCTTAACTTGAAAATGGAAAACAATAATTACAATTATTATTAAAACAATAGCCAGCTCGCTTGCGTTAACACGAAGGTTGTTTATTACAAAATAATAACTTGCTCGGGATGAAAATAATTAATTACTCAGCTTACGAATCCACTAAGCGTGACATTGAAAAAAGTAAACGTACAGCGTCGAATCACTACGTGCGTGGCATTAAATTCTAGTAGTGTAGTGTAGTCAACATCACTATAATGGCCTGCTGATACAAGATGGTGGTCTAAATTGAGTTAGACTTGTTTTATCTAAGAATAATTTTAACTTGCGTTAAAATATTCCAGAGAAAAGAGTTAATACTAACGGGAACTATTTGACATATGTTCGCTAAAAGTATTAAAATGGATAAAATTATTAAGCTAAAAAACTTTTTGATATAAGAGTTATATAAAAACCAAACGTTTTCGACTTAAAAGTCATCATCAGGGTTCTCAGTTTGCCGTGTAAAATTCAAAATTTTATATACTCAAGTTATCCCATTGGGAACAGGAAAATTGGGTAGCTTGAAGCTTTTTGTTAGTGATGGATTTTTAGCTGCTATTATTAATGCTTCCATAATCTTTCTTTTTCCCCAATTTTCCTGTTCCCAATGGGAATAACTTGAGTATATAAAATTTTGAATTTTACGCGGCCAACTGAGAACCCTGATGATGACTTTTCAGTCGAAAACGTTTGGTTTTTATATAACTTTTACATCAACAAGTTTTTTAGCCTTAATAATTTTATCTAATAGGAACTGCTTTTTATAATTGTAACACAGGAAATGGGACCCATGCATGAGTAACAATAGGTTGTGTTGGATGTTGCTGACAACTTTTGCGGAATCCATCTTCAGAGTCAAGTGAGGGACTGTTATGTCAGCTGAATACTAATATAATAGTGCCGGATCAATCTCCAATATTAATACGGGCGAAACCAATTGTGGAATTGCACACAGCTTAGGTGTCCTATTGAAGAACAGTAACTACACGTTTTTTAATTTTTCAGTAAGAACAACGAGGCTGAAATTTGCCTTTTAAGAACAAGCTCAGGCTGAGGCTTGATAACTAGGAAAAATTTTGTGGTAAAAAATTAACTAAAACTTAGCGATACAGCATAAAACACAAAAAAATTCACTGTAAAGACTGCTCAACGAACACTGAGGGTAGTTCGCCTCTAAATTCAGCTGTACAATACACGTTTCGCAAGGAGTTTCATTTTCCAATACCTTGATCTTGTTTTTTTTTTCTTCAATAAAAACCGCTTACAGAAATATGAACCAACTGAGGCTGAAATCGCCAAAAAATTATAAACAATGAGCCTCGGCAAAATGAACTGGTTCTTATTTTAAAAAAAGAGTGTATCTTACTATTTTTTTCAGCGACACATATAGTTTATTTCTGTTCAGATAAATTTGCCGTGACATTATCAGTTGAGTCTTAGACTCAAATAATTGTCAGTTTCCATCCGTAAAGTAACATTAGCTCATTGTGTTTACACTCAATGTTTTTGCTTATGTCGTGAATAAGTCGTTTGCATTATGGCGCCGGTAATTGTTAACTAAGAGGAGACCGTTCTGTGTTAAGGGCTGTTTACTTGCACAAGGTTGAACCTTCTAACTGATTCAAAATAGGTCAGTCTAGACTAGGGGCTTAAGTTTGTAGTTGGTTTACACGGTAAGACTAGTAGTGAGATAACCCGGGGATTTTGTAGAAGTTGAGTGCAAGATGGCGTACGCTTTCGATAGAAACAGCGGAAACATTATTTGGACATTGTCGCTTCGCTGTTGGCTGCTGTTGTTTGTTTTCAGCAGTAGGAAGAAAGCATTTTTTATTTTTCATTTTGTCGATGTCATCACTAAACGAGTAAAGTATGCTTGAAACTATCGTTCGCTATTTCAGTTACATTAAACCAATTCAACCCGATAAAAGACACACAAAACAAATCAACTTCTAGTTTGAAGCCCCTACTCAGGAAGATTTGAACCGCTCTAAAACAGAAACAAGACTTGGTACAGTAAATGCCTGCGAATAAAACCCTACATTTTCCAGGGTTAGCCTAAACAGGTTCTTCCATAAATGGTGATTAACACAAATTAGGCTATCAAGGTTATTTACAGGTTCTTAGTTTTTGGCGAAAAATTTATTTTGCTGCTGAGGGAATTTCAGTGCTGTGCTCCACGTACACACCAAAAGGGCAGAACCCTGATATACCCTAAAGAATAGTATGCTCAATTAAACTCATTCTTATTCATCCCAAAGACGCGAGAAAACCAAAAAATTTTTTGGCCTGAAATGTGATATTTAGGTTGTAGAAATGCGAGTTAGACAAAACCTTACACTCATATCCCATAAGGAAACTTTTTCATCATAGATCACTGACCAGCTGTTTACTGAGACTGCGTGCGCATTTTGTATGTTAAACTGCTCGGTTCTTTCGCAATCCAGGTCAATAGCTATCAGTTGTCTTATAGAGTGTTAAGCCGAAAATACAACGTAGATAGTTTTTCTACAAGTCTAAGGTCTTACACGTTCGAAGCGTAACATTTTTTTCACGAGGTAACTTAAACATTAGTCAAACAATTTCTAGAGCGGTTTCTTGTTCAAGAACTCTGTGTATCGAGAACGATCTGTAAAAATATGACAAAAAGCACAGTTTAAAGGAAAGAATCTCGATGTCATAAAACAGTTGGTTTCAAATTGATTGTAAGTTTTGTAGGAGCGCTTGTATTTTTTCACCTTAGTGACTAGCTGGCAATTGGGCTGTTCGTATTTACTGTCTATGTAAGGTAACAAGGCCGATAGCGGTTCAAACTATAATAACTTCTATTTTCTCGTCCAAAGGCAAAGGGATACATTTATCTGATTGTCAGTTATTACAGTTTAAGGAATTGTCCAAGAAAGGATTATCTCTTGATGTTTAAACACTTGGTAGAGAACATTTTTCTTGTCGCCATTGCAGTTACTACACTAACAACCGCCAAGGGTGAGTATACTCAAATAGTACAATATGATGCAAATCAGTGTTGACCGTTCCCGTTTTTTTGTTTCTTCTACAAGTTTTACACTTTTTACCTTCCTAGCATTAAGTACTTAACCCAGCACGTGAAACGTTTGCCATTTAAGATAACTGTGTTATATATACAAGTTTTCTCGCTTAAGATCCTCTTCAATGTTTTGCGAAGCCAAGTATGTATGTAATCGAACGCTTATTTGGAGGTAGATTAAACAGAAAATCAGTCATAATAGAATAAGCTTGTTGAAGAAATTTGGCCAAATTTATTCATTCTTGGTGTTTGCTATTACAAGCTGCTCTATCCCTTTAGAGAGAGTTAAATTCATTTGGACGTAATAAATGTAAGAATGTAAAAACTGTAGAGAAACCATTAGTTTTTTTTCACAGAAAAGTTGAAGAAGGCAGAACTGATGTCGCTTTTATTTCGTTATCAGCTCTTTAGATTTTTTCCGGGATTCGAAGATTATTTATCTTTTTCTGTCTGTCTATTTTAGATTTGTCAAATAATGTTTTAATTTCATTCGTGTTTCGTGCCTTCTGCCTTCTCACTCGGTGCTGTTTCGCCAAAGTTTTTTGTATTTAAAGTTTAAACACCCACTGCCACTGATGAATAGCTTTTCACTTGTTATTATAAAGCTATTATGGTGAGTTTGAATTAATTCTAAAGTTTTCCGGCAGGGTGTTTTATGTTAAAAGCTTTAGATCAATCCAACTAATTCTGTGTATAGATTTGAATTTACTTCTGGTCGCACAAAAAGCTAGTTTTAATTAATTTCTAAAACAAAAAGAAGTTTTCTGAAACCCGCTGTGTATTTGTATAGTTGTTGTACACAGTATATACATCTGAATAGCACGACTATCTGTACGTTTCATTAATTTTGTGGTATGTACGAAGAACCTTTCGGTTCAAAAACTTACAAAGCAAACGTGATGTTCAAATTTATTTGAATTTCAACTTGTATAATTAAAAAGATAAAAACCAGCTGTTTTGTCGTGAATATCACAGAAAGCCAGAAATCCTAAACTGTTCAAAAAATAAAGTAACAGATTCCAAAAAAAAACATATTTGAGATAAAAATAAGATTTTAAAAAACAATATGTCGTTTCGAATCTGTTTTCTGCTGTGTTATTATTATTATTATTATTATTGATAATATTAATACTAATATTATTAAGAATGCAATGTATTTTAAATACGGTTTTCGTTTGAAGTTTAGTTTCTCATACAATTAAAACAAATGAAGGAACGTTGCAGGAAGTCAACGCTTCTCCAGACCGAAAGACGCTTCAGCCTAAAGTGATACGTGACTATGAGAAGTAGCGCGGGGCGCTCATACAACCAGGGAAGTAGGACCAGTCACAGTATCAAGGGAGTAGGAGCAAACCACCAGGGGGTAGCGCGGGGTGATCATACCACCAGGGAAGTAGGGATGATCATATAGCCAGGGGAGTAGGGGCTCTCATACCACCAGTAGAGTAGGGGCGATCATACCACCAGAAGAGTAGGGGCGCTCATACCACCAGAAGAGTAGGGGCGATCATACCACCAGGGGAGTAGGGGTGCTCATACCACCAGGGGAGTAGGGGCGGTCATACTACCAGGACACCAGTATCGGAATACACTAATCAATGTTAACAATATAGCTGGGAGTGACGTGGATAAAATTTTATAATAACATAATAAAAGAGAAGCATTTCGATCATTTGCGAGATTTCAATAACTTAAATCTAACGTTACACTCATGCATTGTACATTGTTATTAGACTGCGAAAACAAACTGACTTGTGTTTGACCACAGCTTTATAGTCAAATTTGAAACGTGAGTGAATCGAAAGGTTGGTAGCAAATGTTTTGCATCCATTTTAGATAACTGTGTCTTCCAGACGGAAAATGGTGGATGTTGCGTGCTTCCCTTTGTTTATAATAACAAAACCTACTCCGAGTGTACCGCAGATGAGGTCACGGAGGACTGGAAGCGACAATGGCACAACCCGTGGTGCCCTCTGGGCCATAGCGCTAACAGCCGCCTCAAGTGCGTCAGAAATGGTGAGTTAACTGCATAGGCCGGCGGATGCTGCACTCTCTGAAATACCAATCCTGCCTATTCTGGGGTTAATAATGGAGATTTTTGATGGGTCAGGCCTTAATTTTTTAGGTGACTATAGAAAACTAAGTGTAGCGGAGAATACGGCATAGCATATAGTAAAATCACAGTCCAAGATTTGGCGATAAAAACGTTTCTTAGAGCAAAAAATACCTTTCGCCAACAATTAATTTAATTTTGTTAAAATAGGCTTGCAGCAAACAAACAAACAATACAAATTTGTACTTAGCCCGAGAATCGGGGAGCTTGCGCCTCTTCCCTTCCTCGTTCTGCTCGACCTACTTTGATTTAACTGAAATTCATTTAATTACACCATTTAAAGAGTTAAAATGGGAATGGCTAATATAATGAATATTCAATTCAACAGAAACAATTAATCTTTAAACTTAATCAAGGTAAAATATACTTTGCTCTGAAGAAGGACTTTAGTCCGAACGTTAAGTATCAACTTTTTTCAGAAATGAGATGTGGAGGAACTCGACTTCAGCCGGCGGGAGTCATATCGTCTTCTAACTATCCCAACAACTACAATAGTACAACAGAGTGTGTATGGAAGATAACTGTAAAACCTACAAGTCAACTTACGCTAAACTTCACAGATTTTGCTTTGGAACCAGATGAGAGCTGTCTGGCCTCAGTCATAGTCTATGATGGCCCAAACATAACTGACCATAAACTTGGTACGTTTTGTGGAACCAAACTGCCAGGCAGTCTACGATCAACCTCTAACAAAATGCTTGTAATATTTCGATCACATGCACGCTTGCGTGGAAGAGGATTTAGGGCCTATTATGACTCAGGTAAGTGTGCTTCAAGAAAAGTTGATAATAATATAACAATAATCTTAACATCTAAAAGAGCACTAAAACTATTAAGATACTCTAAAGCGCTTTACATGAAATTAGCATAAAATTTAAAATTAAACTAGCTACAATATGACTAAGAGAACGATATACTACGTGTATCAAAATAGGAAAATATAAAGGACTATCTAGAGACGATCAAATTGATATTGTGTGAGTCTATACAGCAGACAATTACAGTAGTTCAAGTAAGAGTTCACAAATGCAAGGGCAAGGATTTTGGTGGAGTCTACTGTAAGGTATTTCCTAATCTGCCTTGTACTGTAAAGTCCCCTGAAGCCCTTGCTAGAACTTTTCCAACCTGAGTGTTCATGGACATCAGCTTATCAAATAAACCGCCCAAATTTCTAAGACTATCCAATGGCTGGATGTTGCAGTATTCCACTCTGATTGAATCAATGTTAGCCTTCGACAACTGTTTCTGTGATCCAATTATACTAGACTCAGTCTTTGACTCATCAAACATCAGCTTGTTGTAAACTAGCCACGCCCAGACAACTTGAATGTAGTTTTCAATGGCCTCGACTGGATGATCCTGGGTGGCACACGATTCAGGGCGGAAGGACACATGTACAATCGGGTGTTATCTGGATATCCATGCACTAATGCCAAGTATTTCTTAACAACATCAAACAGCCAATACGAGGCACACAATTCAGGGCGGAAGGACATATGTACAATCGGGTGTTATCTGGATAGCCATGCACTAATGCCAAGTATTTCTTAACAACATCAAACAGCCAATATGAGGCACACGATTTAGGGCGGAAGGACACATGTACAATCGGGTGTTATCTGGATATCCATGCACTAATGTCAAGTACCTCTTAACAACATCAAACAGCCAATATGAGGCACACGATTCAGGGCGGAAGGACACATGTACAATCGGGTGTTATCTGGATATCCATGCACTAATGCCAAGTACTTCTTAACAACATAAAACAGCCAATATGAGGCGCACGACTCAGGGCGGAAGGACACATGTACAATCGGGTGTCATCTGGATATCCATGCACTAATGCCAAGTACTTCTTAACAACATCAAACAGCCAATATGAGGCACACGATTCAGGGCGGAAGGACACATGTACAATCGGGTGTCATCTGGATATCCATGCACTAATGTCAAGTACTTCTTAACAAGATCAAACAGCCAATATGCGTACAACAGGATAAGGAAACGGTCCAAGGCAACCACCTTGCGGGACACCGCAATCAAGTCCAAAGGATCTAGAGATTGCTTTTAAACTATCACTTGTTGGTTTCGAACAGACAAGTACGATTTAAGCTAACTGAACACATTTCCACTGATTTCAAAATCCGTTTCAAGTAGATGGAGTAGAATTGTATGATTTATGGTGTCGAGAGCGGCACTTAAGTCTAAAAGGATTAGCAGTCACTTCCTGTTGGTCGATTTTGACAAGAAACTCTTAGGAGTGCAGTTTCAAGTCAGTGGATCTGTCGATACAATGACTGTTTTACGCGTAGCAGGGCATTTGATTCGCAATGTTTAAATAAATGACAAACAGCTTTTTCTGTTAATTTAGAGACTAAATACAAGTGCTTTTAGGTCTTAAGTTCTCACGAATAAGTTCCAATCCCATTTTCTTCAGTAGAGGCCTCACCAAAGCAGCTTTCCAGTGTTGCTAGGAACACGCCCTTCTCGAAGCGATAAGTTAATCATGGTGGTGATAATAGGTACCAGTTCGTCTTTACATTGCTTCAGCAACCTCGTTGGAATTGGATCTGCCTGGCAACTAGCATTAGACATAGTCATGATGATTTCACGAATGTTATCTTCCGTATAAGAGCGGTAAAGCTGTTCAATATCATGCTTGGAAGGAGATCTTTGCACATCGGGAGGAACAACAACTGATTCAAGTTTTCTCTTTCTAAGTTCAATCTTTCGGCAGAAAAACTTCCACAAATCATTTGCTTGTTGGGAAAGATTGTCATACGGGGGAAGCAGATTCTCCTCAGGTTTGATTGATAATGAGCGAACAAATGGAAAGAGTTTCTTTGTTTTACCGTCACAGTCATCAAACAGATCAGAATTAATAGTACTTCCGCTTGGCAGTGTTTAAATGCATGAAATAGTAATTGCATGCCTCCCGATACAATGCCATTTCTGATTGGGATTTCGATTTCATCATTTTCTTTTCCAATTTTCTGCGCTTAAGCTCCAGACCAAAACACGGCACAGAGGGTCTTCCATGCAGTTAACACTTTGGTCGGCACAAGGGCGTGTCTGTCTAGAATTTGCGATAGTGTATTGTCATGGGATTGATTATAGTTCTCCAATGTCGGACCACTGAGACGCATACAATGACGAACAGCAATGTCCATTCGAATTTCGTCCATGTCAGTCCATTTATACTTCCTATACTTGATCTCTTTGGTTTGCATATTTGGTTAGGCTAGTTAAACTTAACATATCAAATTGAATAAATGTTCAAAGAGTCAAAAAGGGTAGGTATTTTGTCATGCGTTTGGCGGAATGGATCAACATAAATGATAGATAAAAACGGACGTATAATTGCAAATAAATGAAGTCTCTATAATTAACAACTTTTATATACCGGACTTATCTAATGGGGTCCTCCATTCTCTTTTCAAATAGATATGTGCTTTATTAAGTTTCAAAACTTTACAGGCGTGATAATGGTTGCATTAGCTTCGCAATATCATAAAAATAAAGCTAATAGTCCCATAATTATCTGAAGTTTAAAATTTCCATTAGTCTATATAGATTGTCCACTGATCCAAAAAAGTTAACTCTTTTTTATCTATAAAGAATGTAAAGATATGCTCAAAATGGTAATTTTACTTTTTTTACAATTTTTGATGTCGGCTGTCAAAATTATCAGTTAAGCTTTCGACTTAAAATTTACCTTTGAAAATGGATTTGAGCAGGAAGCTTGCAAGAAAACCGTACTTAGTACTTTTCTCGTCTGGTTTATCAGATTGTATATATCATCTTACTTTATGATTTGTAATGCAGACCTTGTAAGTGGGCAGATAATGTTACAAGAAACAACTGATTTTAAACGGAAACTCATTATCTAACTTCTCTGGAGACTTGTTAATGGTGCACATTAGCATTAGAAGTTAAGTCTAAGTGATAGCAAGACATAAATATTCCCAGTACGGTAAAAAGCATTAAGCATCAAGAGTTGTTGCCTAATTTAGCCAGATGGCTGTAATATATTCTAATAAAGCTATCTATCATGGCATAATTCAGTTATATTCCTAATAGTTTTGTTTACTTTTCTTCTCGCCTCTTAACTTGGTTACTCGTTGGCAATAAACGTTTTGAGAATGTTTTAAAACTCACGTGCTGAAAGGCTGTCAAACTGCAGCCCTTGACAACTAAAACTGCCTACCCTAATGAAAAATAGATGTAGGATAAATGTCTAAGGTAAAGGATAAAAAAGTTTAAAATATTAACGGCACAATAAATATATCTCAAACCCTTAAACCCGCTGTCAGGCATGGGGCCGCACAATAAATATTAGTAAGACAAAAGCTGCAAACTGAGAGCATTGTCGTACATGGCAGGCCATGATTCTAACAAAAGTTTTCATTAGTCTGAAATTCTAAGCCTTGGTATGGCTCAAGTTGATGTTATGCCGGTTTTTTTGTTGTACCAATATCGATCGCTTTTGAAAAGTTTTAATGCTTTGTAAGTGTTCTAATTTAGGAGTGATAAAACGAAAGATTTCCCCGTAAAGCGCCTGTGTGCAAATAAACCAAAATTTTAAAACACGGAGGATTTCATCAACTTATCGGATTCGCTCATTGGATTTGCGTTGCTTGCCATGGTGCAATTAAAAGTCGCAACATCTGTTTGTATTTGCAGTTGTTCGTCCCGGCTCACGCGTAGCTAATGTGTTTAAAAAAGCAATTTGGCCATTGTTTTTATATAATGTGGTAAATTTGATGTAAGGATTAATAGAATTTAAATGCCTAATGATTCTTAAAACACCAAGAAAACCTTTAACAGGCACCAATGTATATTTTGAATTTCACAAACGCAAAAATAGATAAAGCAAAATTGTTACTGCTTTCTTGTAAATTCTCAACAGCGGATGGGCAAAACCGGAACTTACTCTACAATGGACAAAAAAATTTAGACATTTTGACATCTGAATATATTACTAGCTAATAAGTATAACTTAAAAAATGTTACTCAATATATTTTCTGAGAAAAACAGTACCAAGGAAGTGGCAGCAGTGGACAGCTGTTTCACTAGAGCTCGTCAACAGTGCATAACCAGGCAATGAAAAAGATACAAGGTCTTGTATTGTATCCAATGTACTTTACTCCCAAGGCGGACCTACTAATCTTATTAGAGCTCGTCAACACTGCATAGCCAGGCACTCAAAATGAAACAAGGTCTTGTATCCAGCGAATTTTACTCCCAAGGCGGACCTACTAATCTTATTAGAGCTCGTCAACACTGTATAGCCAGGCAATGATGAAGATTGACACAAGGTCTTGTATCCAATGTACTTTACTCCCAAGGCGGACCTACTAATCTTTTTGGAGCTCGTCAGCACTGCATAGCCAGGCAATGATGATGACAGACACAAGGTCTTGTATCCAAAATACTTTACTCCCAAGGCTGATCTACTAATCTTATTAGAGCTCGCCAACACTGCATAGCCAGGCAATGATGAAGACACAACGTCTTGTATCCAATGTACTTTACTCCCAAGGCTGACCTACTAATATTATTAGAGCTCGTCAACATTGCATAGCCAGGCAATGATGAAGATACAAAGTCTTGTATCAAGTGTATTTTACTCCCAAGGCGGAAAATAGTAATGCAGACCTCCTTAAACCTTAGTCGCCAAACATCAAATAGAGTCCTTGTCTGCGAAGTTTGCTTGACTCATTGTTTTCTAAGAAGTCCTTCCAACACACTGTTCAGAGGAATAGGTTTTTGTGCCAGGTCCGGGTTATCAGTTCAGAACTAGAGTGTTACTTTTCAAAATATAATTCTCTGTCACAACTCAACTCTACGTCGCAGATCATCTTTAAAAAAGGAAATGTACACATCAGGTTTAAATAGTGTTGAAGACACGACCTGATGGTTTTGCTGATATATTATCATAATATCGTAATCATGACTTTAACTGCTCAATATGATACCACATGATTTAAATTCATAAATTCTTTACTTATCTTTTCTTTTTTTTGAAACTCGTATTTCGTCTTCTTCTTATATACTGAAATGAAATCCATGCACCAACATCAAAGAACAAATAAAGAAAAATTTTTTCTAGGGGGGTGTCGCGTACGAACGTATGGGGGGAACGGTGATGGCGAATGTTGCTCGTTTCCGTTCATCTACAAGGGAAAAAAGTATAATGAATGCACGAGTGTGGACGCTGCAAAGTTTGGACTGATCGACCTACCTTGGTGCGCTGTGACTCCCAACTATGACCAAGACCATAAACGTGGAATATGTATACAAGAACTCGGTAAGTAGATTTCAAGAGTTCTTGTACCAGTTTAATTATTTTAGCCAATCATTCCATGGTGTGCACTGTAAACTTCTACGCGCGGTAGGCCAAGGAGTCGCACAATAATCACACATATATAGAAAACAAAACTATATTCTAATCACATAGACTTATTCTACAACTCTCTCTTCACAGCAAAACCGCTGACCAGTACAGTACATGTACCGTTTGCGTGCATTATTTTCATAAACTAAAAGGAGTTTTGAAAGGTCGACATGACGTTAGAGATTTGTATACAACAGTTGTTTATCGATCTACTTTTTATTCAGTCGAATTGACCTTTGAAAAGATTGACGTTAGCAGTTGTGTGATTTTTCATGTTTGAATGTTTGCATTATATTGATGTTTAAAGAATTTTAGTTGTAGTGTCATTTGGTTAGCGGCACGTATTAGCTGATATACGATCGCGTGTCAGCCAACCAAAAAAGGCAATCTTGAGAGGACAATGCCACAAAAAGTCTCAAAATAAAAGAAAACATATAGTGAATCGTGATACTACATAAGGTATCAGATGTGGGGGAACCTACTACTAAATATCCCAACCATCAAATCTGAAATCTGTCAAGATTTTGAATATGGCCACTATACCATTGGAAAATACTCAAAATAAGCCCCCTTTTTTTATACAAGTTTGTATTTTTCAGTTTGGAGTTTAAACGTTGCATGTTGCATGTTGAGTCCATCATTTTGTCAATAATCTAAGCATCTGTAAACTATTTTGAGAAAAAAAATAGTGTCAGGAAATTTCATTTATAAAGGGCGGAAAATGCATCTGATATCTTCATTCACAAACATTTGATACAATCAATGTACATGGACGAATAAAAACTTTAAGTACTATTTGCCAAGTATGTAAAATCCTTCAATCTGGAAACTGAAGAATCTACAACCCTAACTAATTAGTCCCTTACCCTAAAATATTAACCATATTTTGAGATCCACTGCGCGACCCTATTATTTTACTCAGGTCGAGAATTTGTACAGAAATAACTAACAGAAATAACTAACAGAAATAACTAACAGAAATAACTAACAGTTGGTTATTTAGTCGCATGCTTAAAATTTAAAAGCAGGAAATATTTCAAATTATCGTTTATCAATGCATACTAAAAACACTGGTAGTAGATAACAATAGTTGAACAATATTTTTAACCAATGTATTTTGGAGCAAATAAATTTACACCGAGTCCTTTCTATGTTTATCAGTGTATCATATATAAAAATTGCTCATGGCAGAAAAATGCGAGAAGAACAGATTCCGCTGTGCTAACAGTCATTGGTGGACACAATGCATTGATCAGACGCTTCGCTGTGATGGACATGACGAGTGTGCAGACAGATCAGACGAAGAAGGCTGTTGTAAGTTTGATTCTCAACAAATCAACCAATCAACCAATCAACCTTATTTGTTACAATATACAGAGTTGAATTAAACTAAACCCTCCCAAGCCTATGAAGCTACAGTCGACTCCCGATAACTCGAACCTTGAGGGGAAATAGAAAAGTAATTACTGTTTGTATGTAGTGCAATGTTTCTATCACTTTTTCCAGGAGCCCATGAATAGGAGCATACATATGCATTATATCCTCAAGTCAACCTTTGCGTCTCGTTCTATTTAAAGAAGTACGTTTTCAGAATGAGGCTCAATTCAATTTAAAATTTCACACATTTTTCACCTGTGCCAGGAGTTTCACACATCAGTTTCACACGCATTTCACACGTGTTTCACACAAATGTATTCTGATTGGACATTCTGAACAGTGTCTCGAAAAACCTGGTTCGAGTTATCGAGGGTAAAATTATATACAAAATGACCTGAAGGGAAATGAAAATTGGTTCCAATTAGCGGGAGGCTCGAGTTATCGAGGATTCGAATTACCGAGGGTAAAATTACAATAAATGTTTGAATGAAATCTACAAGAGATCGATATTGGTTCGAATTAGCGCGAGGTTGTTTGTTTTTTCAAGGACTTGAAAAAAAAACAGTCAACGTTTTAAGGAACAACAAACCACGCAAGATGAAACATTCCCTATTAACTGATAAACTTGAAAAGAGTGCACTCAAACTGCTTGAATCAAGAAGCTTTTGCAAATCATGTAAGCCGGTATGTTACCAGATTTGTCAAGCCTTGCAAATGAACAGCTCGGATCTTTTAGCAACAACTTGCTAACATTTGTCCTGTATCTTTTAAAATCATCAGCAGATAATTAGTATGGTTTGCCTTTCGGTTGCCTTAAATGATAAATCTGAAAACCTACATTACGACACCTTTATCACCGCAGTGAATTGAGGGCAACATATAAGAACTTATGGCCTTGACAAGCCAGCAGACTTTGATTGCCTTTTTCCAAATTCTATTGTCTAGTCTATGAAATGCTATATATCAGGGACATTAATTCGACTTTAAATACCCTAAGGCCCAGGCCAAACGTAGAACTTCACATGTGCCGAATCTGATGCAAATGAGGTAGAACAATAGAATTTGCTCATTAGCATTAGATTCGGCACATGTGAAGTTGGACGTTTGACCCGGGCCTAAAGGATTTAATACACGCAAAAGTTTTACTTGACATTCCATTTCATTGTGTAAAATAGTCACCGTATTTTATCTTAGCTTAGCACTTTTATTACATTATCTAGTTCCAATTCAATTATTATAGCGTTTGACTTTAAAATTACATTGTGTTTGCGCCGAAACGTAGTTCTTTATTAATACTTTTTGAACTTTCTTAATGGATTTTTTTATATTTTTGGCGTCAAAATTTAGTGTATAAATGATTTTCGTAGTGTGTGTTTATATACACAAAATGGGCAGTGGTAAAAAGCAACTTCTTTTTTTAACACAGCTGAAATGTTAAATCCTCACAAGTGCGAAGAATATCAATTGCTCTTCTTACTGGAAGGAACAAGACTCATTCCTTTACAACACGGAGTGGGAAGAAAATGCGCTTACTCTGACGTTTGCCGCAGGTCCAACTCAACCGCATCAAGTAAGCTTTAGTCTACGTATTGGAAAGAAGGACTTGTTGATCAAATCAGTTTACTTTCAACTCTGCATTATTTGGTGGGGCAAAGTTTAGTATGTTGAATTATAACTCAACTGATTTCAAGAAAGTTCGTTTGACTAGTGACAACAGAAACATTTATATCTAACCCTTGTTTAGAGTTGTACAGTATTTATACAATTTCATTTTATTTTTCTTGAATATCATTAGATTCGATGTGCCCATCAGCCGGTTGGTTTAGATGTGGCAATAAAAGGTGCATTCCTCGCGTTTTTGTTTGTGATGGAAAGGATGATTGCGGAGATCGCAGTGATGAACGTAGGTGCTTGACAATAGTTAAAACTAAAAATAAAACTGTAACCAGGATAAGACATAATTATAAAAACATTAAAAACGTTCTCTGGTATAAAAAAGTTTAAAACACATTAGCT
>JAODFW020170360.1:0-12623 GCA_027575235.2 Palythoa mutuki | reverse complement strand
AAAGAAACATTGTAATCGTCTTTATAGAATGATAATTTTGCTAACCAGTCCACTCTAACAACTTTTTTGATACTTGATAAAAATTTAAATCAAATTTATTTCTTAAATACTAGGCAAACTTCTCTTACACAGAAAACGTGATTACGCTGCAATTGTCTTTCAACAAAAACGTGACCGCAGAGAATTTATAAAATTGTCTCAGTAAAAAATTAGTTTGGCGCAATTTGTTTTGAGACTGGGATTGTCAAACCCTTTCATTATTTTTGTCTTTGTTTTCCGTTTTTGCTTTCTTTTTTGTTGTTCTTAGAAATAAAACAAGATAAAGAAGACATCAAAATTAATCAAACGGTCTGACTCACTTCAGTTCGAGTCATTAAACAAATTAACAAAGGAAGAATGACTTTATGGTCGGTTCTAAACTAGTGGTCTTTAAAACAGCTCTGGCCAACAAGTTGTAATGAAACTAGCGTTCAACAGCCGGACAGATCGTCTGTAAAAACTAAAATCAATTCTTTCTATCTTCTCTATCAGTGGCAAATATAATTAAGTGATAAGTTAAAAACTTGTAGAGCAGTCTTTTACTCAAAGTGATTCAAATCGCGACCGCAGCATTAAAACTCTTCGACGGCTTGGAATGGGTAGCAAAGAATTGTCTTTCTGAAAATCCTCCAGTTCGAAGTCATAGCGCTTTGCACCGTTGTCAACAACTGTGTTGGGCTTATTGAAGTCACTGTTAACCTGAGAAGGTTTGATCGTTGGAGTATCTGACTTAGGTAAGTCTATCAAGATATCTTCTGCTGGCACTTCCTGCTGCTTGTTTTCGAGGATTTGGCCACTGACTGAATTTTGATTTTCTGTACAGGAGCAGACAAACGATTCGGTATCATTCGATGCAATTGATTCGCTATTCATTTCCTTATTTTTCTCTTTTAAAGACATATCAAATCCCTCATTGGTCAGTTCAAACTCGTAAGAATAAGGTGCCTTTCGGTCAAATTTTGGGGCCTCGTATCGAGGGGTCTCTCGTGTGCATTTAAGTGACTCGTGCCTCGTGACTTTTTCATTCGGTTCATAGTTTTCTTTCTCTTTAGCTGAATACACACTTAGAGGCCTTCGGGTGCTTGTGCTGCTTCGCTCATCAGATTCTGGAAGGGGTACTTCAATTTGTCGTTTGATAATCCCATTTAGCCAACTCAAACTATATTCTTTCGGCTTAGCAATAGTTTGTCTTAACTTTGGAAGCTGAAACTCTCGCGTTTGTATCTCGCTTAAGCCCTTTTGCGGTGCTGTGGAGATAATTGCACTTTTTCTCTTTTCCGAATTCGGAAACTCCAAGTCAATGTGAATTCCTTTGATTCTTGTCAAGTCAATCCAACTGTTTTGATGCGCCATTGCCGGCCGCGCTTGATCTCCATATTCAACGGTTATACTATAAACTGGGCCACTGTTTTTCTTGCGACGATGTCTCCAGATAAAAAACGCGAAGACAAATATAATCAGCAAAATACTTGGAATAAGTGCGATGGCCAGCAGCATCGGTAACCTCGATGTTTGTTGAGCAGCGCTCAACACTGTTTTAACTGTTGTTGCCACGCTAACATCACCGTGTGTCCCCCCAGGAAATTTAGCAGCGTCAACTGTTTTCAAAGATGGAGATGGTAAAGGAACTTGTGTTGGTATCAACCTCTGAACTGATGTAAACGTTTTTTGCTGGAAAAGAAAATATTCTGTATTTAGTTCAGTGGTGAGTTTAAGTGGTGACGCGCCCAAATCTTATCTCTGCATGCATGTGCTAACCCTAGCTGGCTTACTTTATCCGTTTCTATGTCTCGTCTTCATGGCTTTTGAATTTACTTTACGTGTCGCATATGTACTTTTTGAAATAATTAGAGTCAATATCTCTTTTGTCAATTATACATTTTATGCAATGTTACTTTCTAATGATATCTTAGCTTTTCTGCTGCATGATTCTGATGTTACTGAAACTGTAAATGTTTTTTTCCCCACTGCCTAATGCAGACCATAGGAGTTTCAACCTTTGTATAAAGGGACCCTGTGTCGTATTGTTGTTTCCCCCTGTGCTGTAATCTATAAAATCTTCATAAATAATAAATGATAAATAAAACTGATCAAATCGTCTTGATTGGAACATGTAAATAAGACATACTTTAGAGACAACAGTCTTTGACTGAGCTAATTGTGATTTGACAGTATTCAGTTCATACAAAACCCTTCGGTGATTTTCATATTTCTTCCTAATTTAAAACTACTCGCAGTACCTAATACCTTTAAACTTTTAACTGATTAAAACTGCTTTATAAAAAAACGGTGTAATTAAGATGGCATCTGCGAAAACGATCGACGTTAAGGGTAAAGAACAGCAATGCCAATATAACTGGTAGTAGTGATATATACGGATATGAAAATAGAAAAAGTCTTGTTTCAGTAATGTCTGCTAAAGGTGTCTTTAATCAGTTAAGTGTGTATACGTATATAACGTTGAGAACATCATACTTCATTGAAGACCAAAACATAAGTGCTTTTACTTTTAGGATAAACATAGTAGAATTGAACACTTTATGCTATATGGACCTCAAGTCTGAATAGCTAAAATAAATATGTTTTAACTATAATCTTAGCCGGCTTTCTTTTCCTTGTTCATTGGCTTCTCTTAACAAAGAAGATTCCGGTGCGTTCAAACAAGATTTGATCAATTTAAATAATAATAAGGATATTCTGTTTCACCGCCAAGTTCTTTAAAATGAAGATGAGAATTAATAATTATTCTAAATAAACCAATTTGCTTAATAGAAACTTGAAGACGAGGAACTGTTGTCGATAGGACGGAAGAAAAAGGAAAGAAAAAAGCGAAAACCATGAATTAATTGCAGATAAACGCAAAGATGTTTACAAGGAACTGAAAGGGTAAGTCTGATTACACGAATCTGTGAGATAAGGCAGCAAAACATTTTCTGAGCTTCATCAACACGTCTTTGCTTTAAAAGCTTTGCTGTTGACATGTACACGTTTTGAAATAAAAATTTCTCAAATATAACGTTAACATGACTGAAACATAAAAAATGTGCAAAGCGTCATGATGAAATGCTTGCGCTGTCGAGAGATTTTTCTTCTTATAAGTTTAGCAATGTAATAATCTCAATATACAAAAGAACACTAGCCAATAGGAGTGATACTTTGTTCCGCTATAAACTATTTCGTTTACCTCTAAGGAAAACATTTGCATCGGCGATGCGAGCGTTCAACCATTGTAGTCTCCCAGTGACAAATCCGAAAGTATCGGTTTCTGGCAGTTTTCCTCTAAAGCTGAATAGGTTTAAGCAAACAGCTGAAAAAAGCGGCACGTATAAGGTAAAAGCAGTTTGCCAATTGCTAAATACGAACGGAAACCGAATAATTTACTAATAATTGTGTTTGTTGATTTGATTTAAACCGTTTTGGCTCAAAAGCATGCATTATTGCAATTGGGGACCCGTTGAAGATAATTGGTCATCAAAATGTTTTGTGTTTTGTAATGGCAATTTGGACTTAAGGAAAGTTTGTTATAAACTGACTGAGATCTAGAATGTATAAATACCACTGGTGGCGACTATAACTCGAGTGACATGGGCTGATGGTTTTAATTAATCGATAAAGAATGAAAGGAACCCGTTGGCTCTGAAATTTTTATTGTTTAGACGTATCAGCAAATCTCCTTCTTCTCGATGAACCTGTATGGTAAACGTTCTGCGCATGCTCAAGAAATCTGAAATAATAAATTGTGTTTCTGTCCCGAAAGAATGAAGACTTGAGATTTATGTGGAGGAAGCTATAAGATTTTTCTAACTTTATTTTTTACAACAACAAATTTTATTAAATTGTGAAATAGACTATATAGAGATAATTGCTATACCCGCAGTTAGCAAATGCGAGGCGGGAGCAATGCGATTATTTTAAAACTTTACAATTGATGCCTTTTGATACTCGTATTCCCACTGATTATTTCTCGTTTTCCCAAACTTCCACTCGTGCTTCTATAACTTTATGGAAACACTTGTAACAAAACGTTTTCCCTTTCTTAGGTATTCTTGCCTGTCATCGGCTCAAGTTTTGATCATGCGCAGAGTTCTTACAATATGACAACTCATAACCCACGTGACCAATGACAGTGACGGACTTTTTCAATATGCTGATGTGCAAATAAACTATTTGTCCGGTCATTCTGCCCGATAGATGCCCCATGCAAATAAAAAATGAAAGTACGTCAAAAGTATGTGAAAGGGAAATAAAAAAAAATTCCGCAAAGGATAAATAATTACGGAAAAGATTTTGCAAATGGACATAATTGCGCCTAGTTAATTTTTTTTTTTGTAAAAAATAAGTAAAATTAGTGGATGTAATATTTCTGATCTGTAGGATCGAAAACGTTTAGTTTTTTAAATATTATATCCACTAATTTTACCTATATTTTACAAAAATTTCGCAAGGATTTTAAAATCAAATCCCGGTCTTTGGTAAAACTCCTTTAGCTGACTTGCATATTGAAACAAAAATCTATCAAGAAATCAGTTAAATGAGCGAAACTAAATTATCACAGATCTTCCTTGTTCAGATTGATTGCTAAGGTGTTTTTCAAACAAAATAACGAATTATCATTAATCTACGCTTCGTTTGTCATCTTTCTTTAGCTTTAGATTCATATGCTGCAATTTTCATGTCCTGCAAAACGTTTTTAAAAAAATGCCAAAATGTGTCCCCCTACCCCACCCCTCCCCCCGTCCCCTCTTCCCTTCACCCACTTCCCCAATAAAAAAACTTTGGTATGGGATGTCGGGACTTCAACCCTGCTGTGATTGCTTCCAATTAAGACGATTGTTAAGATCTTTTTGGTAAAAATGATTTGTATTTCATAGATAACATCACTTAATGAGTGATAAGTGACAATTCAACACTTTCTTCTCTTTCTAACAAAATTAAAGGACTCGCGCATTCAAGGCTAGCGTGATTACTGTAAAATTAATCTCAAAGCGCGAGTTTACTAGAAACTCTAAAGACGTGTTTATGTAGATTTTCGTGAACTTTAGTCTGTTTTGATTAATTAAAAAAGGCGTGTTTTTATTATGTCTCACTACAGATCAGATCTATTGATAGCTTTGTTTCATTATCAAGACATCTTTTTGTCCATATTTGAATCCATCATCACCCCAGTTGCCCTGAGTGACCCCCTGTTGTTAAAACTCTTGCGTAGAAGTCAAGTTAATAAAACTAGTTCTAACCAAGCCCCTTTTTTCTCCTTCATAAATCGCACTTATCACTGTTTTATACCTTTGTGAAAGACTGTAGACATAAATGTTGCGCTTTTGCTAATTGCAACATCAAGTCTCTATCCGTGATCTCGAAAGACTACACTCTTAACCCGAGGCAGTGCAATTAACAGGCATTATCATTAATGACTTTTCGATAACAAGGTTCAAGTTTAATATCATTTTGTTCGTTTCTCGTCTTCAAAAACGTTTTTTTATCATCAATGAACCACATGAAGAAGTTTGCCTAGCTATTATCAATGCTCCACTTTTAAAGGGAATTAAAGGAATAATAAAAATCTTTTTACTGTTTCGTGACTGAACTGACAACATCATTGAAACACTTTAAAAGAGGTTCAATTAGCCGAACAGTTCTAACTTATCAGTGGGCTTCCGGAGACCGGATTCACAAGACGCGATGATGCGATGCTAAATATAGAATAGCATGCAACCAGCCAAACATTCAGAACGTTATCAATTCGTCAAATTAAAATATGCTAAACCTTTGATACTACAAAGTTTAAAAGTTATCTTGTAATGTATATTTATAGACTATGTATTTTTCCTTCTGACGTTAAAAATGCATGAACAATTTTGTGAAGTAGTTCACAAGTACATCCTCGGCATTGCTCGCATACAGATACCATCCCCATTAAAAACGAAAAAACTCTGAACTTAAAAACCGTTATGTTTTATGGGCTTTACTGTAGTCGAATTCTTTTTAATCCATTTGGTGTGATTCGTTTTCATATTTCAATCAGCCACGGTTACCTTGAATATAGAGCCAAATTTAAAATTGAGGCAATAATGTCAGATCAATAATATTATCCAGATATGCATATTCATGTGATAACCTTTGTAAAGATTTAGTCGAAAGTCGCAAATGCATGGTTCTTATGATCATATCAGTTACTGAGTTGAAATAAATTGATATCTTTAATTCCTTAAAACCAGTTGTTGATACATTGTAAACGGCCACCACTCATTTTTATTGTCTTGAAGAATAAAAGTGAATTATATCTTTCAGCTTTTGCCGAACCGAACGTTAAAAGTGGTCATTCATCTTGCTATTTTTAAAGAGTATAGAAGTATTTGAAAACGTTTGAACCAAATGATAAAACCGCCCTATTAAATGGCCATTTATTTTGCTTTCCTTAGAAAATAGAAATGATTGTAGATGAGTAGACTCCTATAAAATGACTGTTTATTTCTGTACAATTTGATATTATATGATACCAAAACTTTACCATTTGAATCTTGTAAACGTGGCAATATATCGAATATTCATTCAGTGCTAACGTACTAAACATGCGCACTTGTTAACTCTGATTTTCTAAAATAACTGAAACACACTGAAATGATATTACTGAAAATATGAACTTACCTTTTGAAGTACTATGTTACTCTTTGTTGTACTTTTACTCGCATTAATTAAATGGAAACTGGATCTAACTCTTGGGGTCGTAGCTGGAGACTGTTTTGGAACCCCTATGGACGGGGATTCAAGTAGCCACAGGGAGACCACAGGGGTATCTTTAGAAGGCGTTGAAGAAACCACCTGAGTTTTCAACGAAGGCAAAACTTTACTGGTCACAATTCTTTGGCCAAGAGGCTGTGATGTGAATAAGGCAGTTGAAAAAGATCCTTGCGCTGTTACAAGACTTGGTGTGTTTTGCAAAAACAAATTTGACTGGAATTTTGATTGGGTGTAATCCATCTTATATTCTCTTTCAAAAGTGCTTGTTCGAGCATTGGCAATTTTTTTGTCCAAAGTACTGAAATTCCTTTGCACTATCGTCGCGGAATCTTTCAAAACATTGCTTGCTGTCAAGTTTTGACTTGGCTTCATAATATCCGAAGTAAAAGTTCTGTTTTCCAATTTTCTCCCTTCCATTGTAACAGTTTGATTGAAAAAAGTTTGCGAACCAAAAACATTTTGAGATGAAATGTTATCGTTTATTTTCAAAATTGTGAAAGTTTTCTTTGATAAAAGTGTTTTGGTTTTCCTCAGCTCTTGAGTAAGATTAATAGGTGACGAGGTGCTTGGAGAGGCCAAAGGAAGGGGAGAGCTTTCATCGCTTAAGATACTCGGTGAAATGTCGAAATGTCTTGTTGCAGAAGGCGATGGAAGTATTTGTAAAATGGCAGTTTTCGTCTGCAAACGACCAGAACTTGATATTAATTGCGAAACTGAAATTCCTACTCCACTTGTTTCAGCCGTAGAACCGACATTATTTCCCGACAAATTTCGAGACAATGTGTGAACAACCACACGGCGACTCAATGGCGCAATTGAATACGTCGACGGTTCGGTTGAGTATGGAGATTTCTTTCCTTCAATAGTGGCGCTTATCTGTTTCAATAAATTCTCTGTAAACCTGGGTTTTGATGTTACTAAAGTACTATACATTGCAGAACCATATATTTTTTGTTTTCGTGCAATAGCTATAGAGCCAGTTATAGTACTAAATAGCTTTGGCAAAACCCTAGACTCGGAACGGATAATAATTCTTGATGCGGATAGCTCCACGGATTTTCCAGTCGGGGCAAGTGTCAATGAAGTGGTCGGCCTTTTTGAATGTTCCAGATTATTTTCTGTAACAGAAACACTTGATATGTATTTATAACTCGAAGATACCATGCTAGGAAATCTAACCGCAGTTTTAAGAGTACCAACATTTGTGTTCCATACTGAAGCTTTTGAAAACATTGGCGTAAAAATTGCCCTACTGTGTAGTTCATTGACCTCGGGCATAACGCTCGTCTGTTCTAATTTTCCAGACATGCTTGCCGCCTTTGGTGTCTTGTCACTTAAACTGCTCGTCGCCTTTATTAAATCTGTGTATTTCACTGCAGTTTCAGAAAAATGAACAGAAGGCGAGATCCCGTGTTCTTCCAATACAGTAAAACGTTTCGCTGTATTAGTAACAGTAGCTTCTAAAGGAATGACAGTTTTGTCCATACCACTCTGCAAACTTTCCAACGGTGTTTCTCGTATTTCTATTTGTTCTGACGTCTTCAGTGGTTTTGCAATATCTGGTATTGCACTCAGTGACACCTCGTGGTTTCTGGTCGTAGTGCTATCAACAAAATTAATTTCTCTTGTCCTTTGTATATTTTCCGGGTCGTTAGATTTGTGAGTATATAAAATGGACACTTGAGCTGCAGTTTTCTCAAAGTCTTTGTCTAAAGATGCCGAAGAGTGATTGGGAAGTCGTGGACTGAACAATAGCTCTTTATGATGTAAAGGTTTGGTTATCAACGCAGGAGAAAGATTTTCATCCATTGTACGCGTCGTGTTTATAGAGTACGCATTCGTGGGTTCACTTCCTTGCGAAATTTCATTTTCGATTACTCGCTCAGCTGCAGTGATAACACCGAGCAAAAATAACTGAAAATCAATTATGGTTTCACAAATCTTCATGTCAAGAGAAAACCATAAACTGCCTTTGTAATCTGCCGGTTCTGTGAATACAATCGAGTCCAACGTGAGATGAAATACAAATGACCAACTAAAATGAACTCTGATTCTCCAATGTTCCTTATAACGAAGTATCAATCATAACCTTTACCATCCACTGCTGTTGGGATACGAACTTAACACGCTACACCAAAAAATAAGCCGGTTTCCTTGTTTCAAATAACGTATAAATTCGTCAGGCACCAGTAACTTAAAAATAATGATCAACACATCATGAATCGTGGAAAGATATATTCCAAATAAGTCCTCTCTCAGCTTGAGTTCGGGCTCAGCGCAAACGAAAATGTAACACAATTTCGACTGACAAAGCCGAACCAAATACAAGACGATGATTACTCGCGAGAGGCTTTTAACATTGTAGTGGTGTAAACAGATCTCGCATATTGCTGTTATCTTTTACAAACTCCAAGTCTAATATCCTATTGGATGACGGTTAGCAATGCAATTTATTTAACAAAAGTCATCTCTTCAAACTGCCGGAAATCTCTCGGCCACGCCATGACCTTTTGCAACTAGCCGATAGGTTAACGTTCCGTCAGAGAAAACTACCGGAATTTAAAAACTTCAAAGTTTGCGTTCTTTTGCCAGGAAATAAAGGAAATTAAACATTGGGCGGCACAGAAAGATAACAGTTGGTGACTGGCCGCAAATTATCAAAAAGTTTTGCATTTGTAAAAAAAAGGCCCCCGAGTGTTGCGTATTGTCGGTATTCAGTGTTGGCCGCGAATATATTTGTTACCTAGTTTGTTTAACCCACAAGTGGAATATTTGTAGTTTATATAAAAAGTTTATAAAGAAAATTGATTAAAGCCGCGAAAGCTGTAGCGGGGTTAAAATTAAAAGCAAGTTACAAAATTATGTGGAATTGACGTAATGAATATGATGTTTTCCTAAGTTTTGAGTTTCAGTTTATCTTTATAGAATACAATAACGGTTTTTGTCTGCAATATTGCTGGCGAACACAAGTTATATATATATATATATATATATATATATTGTTGTTATTTTCTGATTCTTCACATGTTTACACAACGATATCACTATAGTTAGCATTTTCCCGTTATATTTATAACTTCTGTGTTCACTTCATCATTTCGCTTTTGCTTTTGTTGTGAGTTTTAAAATAGAACGCTAGTTTGAATTATTTTTATTCATCTCGTGGGAACAAGATGGTATTGTATTAAAAAAACCTTTTTAGGATCTTGTCAAATGATAGTGTGAAAGTGATAGCTGCTTGCAGAGCGGGTGGCCGCCCACAATAATTCTCACCTTGGCAGACAAAACAGAGATTGAGATAGAGTAGCTAAATTTGCCCCATGCAGTGTTTGAAAACTGAAAATCAACGAAGGCGGGGACTACAAAACCAACACTAAAAAGATGAAAAAAAAAGACTCGAGGAAAGACCTTTATTTCATCTTCAAACCAATTTTTTTTTATCATTTTTATCATTTTACGGCAACAAATATCTTGGTCATCTGGTAGAAAGTAGATTTTGTTAAAGTTGAATGCCCTGAAACTAACTTTTTTTTATCAGTTCGTGTACTGGTTTTATAATTTCTAGGGGCGATCTATATCGCGTATTGTCACTGATTTGACTGCAAAACTTTGATTAATTATTGCAGACACTCTACACCTTGCCTAAAATCTAAATCTAATGTTACTTGATGCAATTTTTTGTGCAACTCGTATGTCGTAACGCCATCGAGAGACGAGTCAGCACAAGCCAGTTGCAAGGTGTAACACCCCTTGCGTTGGCTGAAATTGTTGCGAGACAAGTTGTAGAGATCGTTCTACTTTTCGCAATGATTTTAGTTACAAATTTCAAGTCGTATGAGGCCATTACGCCATGTAACAGCCCCTTTGCAACGCCCGCTACAAAGTATGGTTTCTTGAAATCAGTAAATGAGAAAGGAGGAACTTGACTGGTCATATATCATTCAGTTTTTTTCTCAATTTCAGTGCATTTATTTCACTATAACCTGCGTGAAGACGGCTTCCAGCAGTTAAAAACAGGTGAAATAATTAGTTCGTTTGCGGCGCAGGCTTGAATCTTACTCAGTTTTATACAGAAGTGCTTGCGTCACAAAAAAATCCAAATCTTGTTTTTCCCGTCTTCCAATTTAGAGTAAACGGCGATATAGCTAAATATATATTTATATTGTTCGATAAGTGATCAATATTTACAAGATGCCCAGGCATCCGGTACTCATAAACACTAATATTAAATTAAATTTCTTTGTTATTATTGGCATTTAGTATTGCGGTGTTTCCGTACAACAAAAATAGAAGAGGAAAAAAAATCGAAATTTGCATACAAACTTTTGACTTCCTCGTTTTACAAACTAGACTCGTTTTCTTCGTTTTATAATAAAAAAATATAGCTTGCTTTCCTGCGGCTATTGTGTATGTTTATCCACGTTTCTGTAAGGACTATTTCCACCGTGCGTGTACCGAAAGATATTTACGGACCCAATATAATTTTAAATAAAAACGTTTCGTTATTGCTTAATTCGTTGACAAAGAAGTCTAAAATTTGTATGATTATACTGAACTGCGTATAAGCATTTCGTTTTAACCAATGTTTGATCTGATTAATTCACGTTTTAAATTTTGACTTCCGTCAGTTTACAATCAATAGTCATAGATTCTTGCACTTTCATATTGTCAAATCCCTGACAATATCTTTTGTAAAAAATAACTGAAAGCATTACTTTCAGCAAGCTTAAGTTGACTTGGTGTTGGGAAGTTCCAAGTGCGACAGCTATTGTTATGACAAAGTGCGACAAGTTTTGTTACAAATTCCCCGTTCGCACACTTATCCAGAAATTTTTGAAAACGACTATTATGTTTTCTTCGGATTTGGTGGTTTCTCTTTTCGCGCACCAATACCAGAGGCTTTTGAAAGCGGCCTCCAGACCGTAGATTTTTAAAACCGGGTTTTTGTTGGATATGTGATCTCTTCAGCGGCTACTTAGCATATGACAACCATAGCGAGCGCATGCTCACACATGCTTGTAGCGGAGCGTATAGGCGAATCTTTTCTGACGTCATTGTCTACATTTTGCTTCATTTGCATATAACTTCAGGTAGAGAAAGAACCAAAATAAAAAGGAATTGAATTTAAAACATGAGAAAGGCAAAGAAAGAGAGGTTAGTGACCTGAAACTTTGGTTAAAAAAACGCAAGCCACTGGGTAGCAAAACCGTTAATGAGTTCTTACGTTCTTTGTAAAATATCCAATATTCAAAAATGCATCACAAAAACAGTATTTAACTTATGGGTCTTATTTCTTTCAGAAGAGGTTTTCTACATTGAGAGCAAAATTTGTTGATCAGTCGAAGTAGACAAGTTTTCACAGAAATATCAGGGTAGGCCATGGAAATTGTTACTACACATATGTTGGATTACGAGATCTTCTTGAAGCTGTGGATCAGGTCATGAAAATGTTTTGAAAATGTGAAAAATTCCTCCGGCCCACTGACCAGATACTTTCTGCCCAGTTCCTAATACAAACTGTTATCTGTCAACACTCTATTGTAGTCCAAAAGGACACTCGACGAGCTGTCTCCGACGGAATTGAGCAACTTTTTTTTATCAGTTTGACATTTTAAAAATTAACTCAAACTTTTGATATGTGACAATCGTGATTATACTTCTCGTTTACACCAACTAACCTAGAGATTAATTTCCAGTTTCGACACGAAAAACACGAACATATTAAAATACTATTGATAAAAACAAATTCTCCTCTTCAATATTCTGTTCATTATACTCACCACTTCTGTTTAGACGATTTTCGATATATTTTGGTGCGCGGTACTGGTAACACGAAACCGAGGGTC
>JAODFW020169321.1:0-12629 GCA_027575235.2 Palythoa mutuki | reverse complement strand
GTGTTCTGATTGGTTACACGAGCGGGCAACACTCGGGATTGCCCATTTTGTTCCCGCAAGAAAAAAAAATTGCGGGGAACGGAATTACACATTGAGTTTTGGGCAATATAGTGTTAAAAAGGGAAGAGGTCAGTCAAAACAAAGAAAACATAGACGAGTTTCGTAAATTATTTTGCCAACAAAAACCGACAAGTTCAAAAATTAAAACGCATAGTGATATGAAGACATGGAAGCGTTTTTGTATTACGGAAAACAGCAGTAAAGTAAAATTCTTGGGCCATTTGCCGGATAAATCCTTTATCGAACAAGCGTGAGGTCAACATGGCTAGATAATGGCCTCGTTCTTTTTTTGCATTTTCATGGACCTCGACTTCGTCGACGTCGATGCAAGACAAACTTGGCCAATATCCAGCCATCTTGACTGGATTGACGCTTGTTCAATAACGCATTTATTATTTTATATATAGGTTTTTCATATGCACACTGTATCTGTATCACTGTCAGCTGCAAATTACTGTATCTGGTCTTGTTATTATCTGAAGGTGAGACACTGAGCGGCAACAGAGAAACATTTGGAATGGAAGTCATAAATGTTGTTGACATTTTGTCTAGCACCTCTTTCGAAGATTTGGAGCTATTAGATGAGGAATCGGAAGCTGAATCCAGCGAACCTCAGGTACAGGCTGGTAGGCAGGGACGTGCATAGGGTAAATATTAACCCAACCCCTCTTTCCCCCTACTTGATGGCCAAAAATATCCGCAGCAGTTTGCTAGATTAAAATGGATTTTCAAAAGTATTTTATTCCTCTGAACTAATTAGATAGAAATAAATTCAATATTTGTTATCACATAGTTATATTTCTTTCGTTTTGTATTCGTTAGTGTGGCAGGTGCAGTGATAAGTCTTAAGTTCAAACCCCGGCTCAGCTGAGTGTTGAACATTTGTGTGACCTTATTTCCGCCAAAGTTGACTCAGCTTTCCATCCTCCCATTTCATTTTCTCGTCAGTTCAAAACTCTTGTTTTATTCCGCCATTTATTACATAAACGCTCTAGTAAGGGGCCATCTGAAGGAAGGGGGGCTTATTGGAGAGGGGGCCTTATTAGAGAGGGGGTGAAGCTTATTTAAAACTTGTTGACAGACAAAGACATAATTCCCGTATGGAGTTTGAAATGTCACGCAGCATTAATAACAAATAGGAACTTATAACGAATACTATTTAAAAACCGACACAGATAAAAGTTAAGAAATGTTTGTATACACTGGAATATGCCAACTTATAGGGCAATGCAAATAAAACAACAACAAACTTAAGTTAATGGGAAAATGTTGTGCAAGAAGAGAACTAACGTAAACATTTCTGTTCATTCAGGCTTGTCAGTTTTGTTTATAATTATTTTTGTGTAGGGAGGAAGGGAGGTGAAGGGGTGGGGGACTTATTAGAGAAAGGGGGCTTATTAGAGAAAGGGGGCTTATTAGAGAGAGGGAAGCTTATTACAGATAGGGGGGCCACCCAAACCCCTTGCGAAGTTATTTAAGGCCAGGGCTTTAACGGGGGATTTTACGGTATAATGACAGCACAAAATTAATAAGTGTACCTAAACATTTCATGTAAAGTAATGAGTTTTCTGACTGAGGTCAGGCCAAAAATTGTTTTAAGTCAAAGAAACACAGGAAATTTTGAATTCAGGTTGTGTAACAGCCATGCTTATGCTGTGCGCTTTGTTATAGACATCAGGAAAAGGAGCAGAAACAGTGGATAACAGTGCAAGTAAGACATTCGCACTATTTTGAGAGGTTACAGACTGTATAAGAGTGGTCGAATTAACACAAAGATGTTCCTTTAAAAATAAGAATTCTTCACTAGAGATTGAGAACATTGCTTTTTGAGGTCAGGGCGAGCAAGAGATTAGGACACTGGCTGAATAGAGCTTTCTGAGGTTCTAAAGTGAAAACGTTTAGAGGCTTCCACAGGCAATTGTTTCCGCAGAAAAAATGACTATTAATCACCTCCGATGAAAACTTGGCATAATTGTGTATGAGAATAAAATTAAGACCCAAAACTTTGAGGAAAAACATGTCTAGGTCATCTCAGACAAGTTTGGTAACCCCGAAAAGAGTAAGTCAGGGAAGCCTTCAAAATCCTGAAAAGCCCTGGATTTGGGGAAAAAAATTCCAGGCCCAGGAAAGAACTTGAATTTGGCTGGTGGTGCTTGAAAATCCTGGAATGGGCAAAAAACTTCTTTCTTAACTTTCAAAAATAATAAAAAATAAACTGTTTGTTAAAATATTTTTTGTGACATTGTTGTAAAACAAAAACAGCGACTCCGGAAGGCTTGATTTTTGTCCAGAAACAAATTTTCTAAAGCTTGTTAATATGTGTATCAATTGTTGAACTGATTTTTGAAAAAAATGTGTAAAACGTTCAAGTTTTATTTGATCGAGAAGGTCCTGGATTTGCTTCAAAATATCCTGGAAAGTCCTGGAAAAGTCCTTGAATTTCACATCCATAAAATAGTGGCAACCCTGCATGGGGCCTCCATGCACCAGAAATCTCCATCTTCGCTGGTCCTTTGTCTGTTTACTTGCTGTCTCACATGTCAATCTTACATCTTTCAGTTCTGCCTCGACAGATCTCTGCAATGTTATTTTGGGCCTGCCCCTCATACGCTTCGCGTGTGGAGTCCACCTTAGTACCACTCTTGCCAGGCTGCTGTTCGGCATTCTCAGAACAATGCCCAGCCATCTTAACCTTCTTTTTTTGACACACACGGAAATTGGTTCCACATTGCAGCACTTAGTAGGTCTTCGTTTCTCTGGCTAGAAAATTCTCCTGGTATGGTCACCTCTATACTAATGATGCCACTACCCGACAGAAACAATCTTTGATGGTACATGATTTATTGATTGGAATTCCTTGGCTATGAAGCAGTATAACGTATCCACTGTTCATTTTTATATTATCCAAAGTAACTTTCAGTGAACACATTGCCTATTGCAGATGTTATGCTTTTTCAAATTAGCTATGTGTAGACCAATATTATGACGTCACACAGGCCTTAAAGACTGTTTAGTTCAGGTTAAATGAGGGTTTAAATATTCCCTCTGCTAGTTAAATTTGAAGTTTTGAGAGTACATTGGCAATGCTTTCATTTGTAAGTTTCATTCGATTCAATGATAACCATGGTTAGATAATAATGATAACAATTCTTTATTTCGTATCAGTACATCTATAATACACATTAATTGAATACATCTTAAGTTAAACAAAAAACTATCTAAAATTTGGTAACTAGCAAATGAATACAGTATTACAATACAATATATTTTATTTAGCAGTTTCTAATAGAAGGTGAAGTGATGCATGCTGTTTACAACCAACATAATTCAAGCAAAACAAACTGCAGTTGATATCACCAAGTTAATGAAATCATAACGAGAAACTTTGTTGTATCAAAGAACTGTCGCTGACCATAAGTTTCAATAGCAAGTCCCACATTTAGTTCTATACGAGATCGTTACAGCAACACAACAAACCGAGTACAGTATCGATACTTTAAGGGGGATTACAGTAATATTTTAGGCTGTTGGTACGGAAAAGTGAAGGAAAATTTGGAGTGTTTGACTAGAATTCCCCCTAAAGCAAGTGAACGGTGACACTGTCATTGCTTGCTTAGTGGCTGTAGCAATAAAGAATGTCGTAAAATGTTCTTTACTCACATTAAGCGATTGCAATTAAAAAGCCTGGTTTATCAGAAGTGTATGTGCTCATTTTTTTCGGTACTTTTTCGGATAGATAGAAATATACTGTATTGATATCTGAACAGACATAAACTATATATGTCGCCGAAAACAAATAGCAAAACAGCCACTGTTCATCAGCAGGATACCCAAACTGTGTGCAATTCTACAATTGGCTTCGTATGAATCACAATGTCTTGAAAAAATTGTGAAAGAGTGACTGTGAGAAAACACTTTTGATTGTGCTCATAAACACAATAAGAGTAATTATAAAATTGTGTTATATATGTTTAATTGTTTTTGGTAATTACCATTTCGATGGCTACTGGACCTAACTATAAGACAGTAAAAAGCTAAATTTTTGGAAATGGAAGTTTCCAATGGCGATGATAAACTGGGATATTTTTAAGTGACCAAGGCAAAAATTTTGAGCTTTCGTTTTAGGAAGAATGTGATACAAAGCACTATAAGCTGTGCTACCTGCATGAACAAAAATCAAATAAAAACAAATCAACTGAAATTGGAGTTCTCTTATAAATGTTGATAAAAATACGTCATATAACAACAACCCTTCCAATAACCGTTATTTCAGTTCCGGAGTCATTATTGTGGTACAGCGGTTTCTGCATGAAAATACACCGCAACGAGGCTATGGGGCTATTACCTTAATTCCATGAATTGTCTTGTCGAAAACTGCTGGTCCCCTCTCACGTGCACGGGAAATGCATGGAAACAAAAATGGCTAGATTTAGGTGGAGTCGCGTTTTCTAATCTGCAGAATATCGTTAATAAGTCTATGTTCTTGTTGGGTGAAGAACGTTTTCAACACATGGTTGTGAATAAAGTTCGATCGCCCTTGGATGTTTACTGAAATCTGAGTCTTTCGTCGGAGCTGTTGTTCCCTCGAAGTGGGGAGTGGGGAGGGGGCGGTGAAGGTGGGGTTACCAGGCACAGTTAACGACATTTTAAAAATGACAATTCTCGGATCACGAAACTTTAAAATACCCTTTTTTCACGACTCATGCTAAATCTCTAAATTCATTACGGTTTCAAAGGTGTAAATGGCAACGCTATGCCATTACATTCGCCAAACACCGATGATTATCAATTCGTTTGAAAAGAGTTAATTTTGAATTTGACTACTTCAAGTGCAAGCCGCTATTTGGGATAAACTGTTGTAGGAAAAAAGAGTGTGTATACGCTTTTTATTTCCTGAAGCTAAGCTGATTTTATAATTTATTGGAATTTACTGCTACCGCCTGTTTGTATTGAAATGAAATACATATAATTTACTTCATAGAAAGTGCGGCGTACCGGGTTTTATTCACAAGTTATTTGTTGAAAACCACGAACTAGCGAGGCACAAGCCAGTGAGTTTTTTTCGGCTACAAATTAAACAACCAGTAAACAAACCCCATACATAGCACTTTCTATGAGGTGAACTGTTTATACATATGTGTTTATTACATGCATCACCGGAGCCTATAGCAAACAGAGAACAACAAGGTACCTTTTTTAGTCACGGTCTGCATTGATGACAATAATATAATGTGAAAACTTACTTGAACCAGAAAATTAGCAATGTACTCCTCCAGTGCTTTCGCTTCGGAGTTTTCAATCTCTCTTTGCTTGTCATTTGCGACCAGAAATCTTTTCAGCAACACTAGCGACGAAACATCCCGTTGGGTTTGCTAATTGTGTTCTCAGTCAGTTATTTTCGTTTAGCTGTATATATCATTATCAATACAACAATTCACGGCTAAATCTTGTTGTTGTTCATGACTTCTTCAGCAGCTATTTTCTCACACAAAATTTGTAGGTGGCGCCAGTCATGAAACCATTAAAATCCAGAAAACCACTTCAATGTTGTTGACCTGATTGGTCAGAGTGCGTAATCTCTACTGCTGATTGGTTATATTTTTCACACGTAAAACTAGCTGTACGCTGTTCAGATTGGTTAAGAAGCTATTACACGTTGAAAATTTTAGCTGAAACTCTTGGGCAACGACGAGCGAGACCAGTTTCCTGACCAAGTGATGTTACACGATGAAACTTTTGTTTTTTTCGCCACAGCGATCGTTGCGACTGTTGCAAAAGTAGAAAGAAGTTCTACTTTTCGTGAAATCTGTCTCGCAACGGAATTTAAAAAAAAGGTTTCACGAAACCGACTATGTTACACGGTGCAACGCCTGGTGAAACTTGTTTCGCATCGTTGTTTGCACACAAGTTTCAGAGTAAAAGTTTCAACGTGTAACAGCGGCTTTATATCGATTTTTTTTTCACATGTGAAAATATAGCGCACATATTTTATATACAAATGAGGTTTTACGTAATAAAATTCTTTTGATACATATAATGATAGCATGAAGACCCTTCGCTTATTTGCTCAAAAACGCTACAAGGCTCCAGTAATAATTAAAACAAGTGAATTCTTTGCTTTACTAGCAGTTTTTAAATGTTGGGCCTTCGTTTTTCATCTTCGTTTCCGGATCTTCGGTCTCCGTTTTCCTAACACCCCATGTTGAATTTCGTGGTCGAGTTTCCGTTTGAAAAAAATCCTCCAACTGCACTGTCTTTAGTTCAACCCTTGATCTCAACTTTAAACTTTGATCTAGAAACTTTAATCTCGAGAGACAATGACCTGGGACGGCCTCCATAATTTCCCCATACAATCCTCTTGGGAAATAAGATGTTTTTTTAAAAAAAAGAAAAAAAAAAGCTGAACATTCTTTGCGTGTCTTTTTCATTACCTCATCTCAAACAAAGAAACTTATTTCCCAAGAGGATTGTATTTGTATTGGGACAACATTGAGGCCGTGTGAGGAGGTCTATTAACAAAAGTCGTTTTTAAACAGTAAACATTTTGCTGATTATAATTGTTTTTGTCCGCATTCTTTTGCAGTCGTGTTTACGAGCTGTTAAAATGGTTTGACTGGAGTTTGGCGAAATATCACCTTGTCACGACGGCGTCACCAACAACGACTGATGAAAGAACAATAGTAAATACAATAACTGCACGTTGGAATGCATCAAGCTGAGAACCTGCACGTTGTTGTCGCTAGAAACAATTTCTGGAGACGACGAGGACGTGATAACAAATATGTAATTGTAATTCTCAGTAATTGTTTGTCTCCAAGGAGGAACTTTTATTTTTTTTCAGTTCACAAAACTTTAAGCGAAAAAAAAAAACCGAAAATAAACGTCGTTGGCGTAGTTTAGTTTAGTAAAGTCCCTAATTAAATGCTGCCGTCAACACTCGAAAATAAATTTTATATCTTTACGCCACCGTGCAAAGTTCTCCATATTATTTTATCTGTTGATGTTTAAAACTTTTAAATTTAGTCTTAAATAATTTTGCCGTTCATTATTTATTTATCGAGTTATAACTTTATTTGGGCCAGCAATACTGCTCCAAATTTGATTTGCCTTTTAGCTATGACTATGGTCTTATTCCAGAATGCGATTCATAATAAATCTGAAATTAGTGAATAACTATAAATAGAAAGTTTCAACTGAAGAATTTTAGTCATATGACAGCCTTTAACGATGAATTAAATCGTCTGGTTGGAACCATCAAAACTATCGTGTTTGTTGGCAATTTTAAGACAAAGTGAAATCAAAGCTTGTGTTTTGAGTCAGTGAAAAATTTAGTACACAAGCGTTGGTTTCGCTTTTATACGTGTGTAATTCTTTGAGGTGATTGAAGTTGGCAAATTTAATCTAACGTAATTGGTTGGACGTTGAACTTTAATTCAGCAATCACTGCTGTTGCATAAAAGAGAGATGCACCTGGACTTTGTGAAATTTCTGAGGGAAGCGGCATTTTGAGTTTGAGTTTATTTGAACTGAACGTTGAACCTTGGCTCTTAGCGATCCAACAATCACTAGCTGTACAAACATACAAAATCAGAAGAGATACACCGGCTTGTTAGTGTTTACTTATAACAAGTTCCATTTCTGTTCTCGCGCGGGAAAGGGGTAATTCGGGTACATTTTGGCCTTCTGTTGAAGGCACCGTATAAAACTAGGTTTTATTGACTATTGAGTTTACTGAGTGTTTTATTGACTAATATATTCATCTGTGGAGCACAAAAGCTCTATATACTATTGTACAAACAAACAACAAATCCGCCCCCTTTCAGTGATAGAAGTACAACTGATGGTATCTCTACGGCTGAAGTATGTGATTGGCTGCGATGGGTCAGGAGAGGTTTCAACTTAGAGGACTGAAGCTCAAATTTCATTTACTTTATTTAAACTAATCACGCACTTTCTCTGTTCTGAGAATTCACCAGTTCAGATGCGTTAAATGGGTCTCATTTACCAATCTTGACGTTGGTTCTTTACTGTCAATTGTTCGGATAAAGAGTTTGAATTGAGAAAGTCAAGTCCGTGATATTTCAAGATTTGTTGTTGCTTTTGTTGTGACAAAGAAGGGAACCTGCCAGTGACATCAATCCAGAGCTCGTGACAGAAACTTCAATTTCATGAGAATGTTTTTCCTCTACGCGGCACTGGCTTTCGCTGGCTACGTAAATAATATCTCTGGTAAGTGTTTAATATTCTCAAAACTCTCTTAGCGGATAACAAACTACTCTCCAGAACCCTTATAAATGAACTACCGATGTCACACCGACTCAGGCGACTGAGGTTTTGTTTCTTGTTTAGAAGAAAGATGCGAATAATTTGTTTTGACAAAAGTTCATTCACTTGTTTTGGCGAGAAAACGACCATTGCTTTGCAACAGTTCATATTTAATTCTATTCATGTTTTGATGTATTTTATATTTCAAAACTGTTTACTGTGTCGTCTGTCAGTGCATTTGTTGTCAATAATTAACCAAATATTCAGTCATATCTTAGTTTCAGTAGATTGGTGAGAAGTCACGCATATTTATGATTAATGCGGAACAACTTCAATTAAAATGCGAGGCCCCCAACGTTCAACATTTCACAGGAAATTAAGAAACCGCCCTATGTGGAGCGATGCCCGCGTGAAGTCTGATCAGGTCGCAACAAGAAATTCCGTGCATTGTCCTGCGTGCCAAAAAAACCATATTGATCACCTGCCCGTGTTTTTTTTATCATTTCGTTTTAAAAAATCGTTGAGGTTTTTAAACCACTTCGCCCCACCTTTAATCTGTCTTAACCAGTGAAAAACGAGTGAATCGCGTTATCAATGCTTTTGTTCACAACACTGGTATCAATTCAAGGATGTTACAGCAGGTCTTTTTCTCATATTTGATGGCATTTTTCCTTCTCCAGGTTGTTGATTTTTACCAGCAAAAATGTATGTTTTGTTATATTATTATTATAATTTCATAATACGTTAAATGTGTTAGCGTATAAAATTTAATGCTTTTAGTGTTAATTGGTTGAGTAACTAGCTAGCGAGTATCGAGCCGTTGCGCTTCTAGGTGAGTATGCTTTTTCACATATTGGCACTGACGTAAAACTTAAAAAGCACTTTTAATTGCTTTTCTAAAATTAAAAACAACTTGTCTTTGGAGACAGGAGCACTCGCTCTGTTTCGTTTCGTCTTTTTTGTTTTAATTTATTTTGCGTTAAAGCTTCCGATTTTTTAATGAGTCTTAGTTATTTTTACAATTTTCTTTATTTCAAATTGTTCTTTTTGTTTTAGACTTTTGAATCGAATAGTTTTGAAAAGTCCGGGAACTACTACGTTCCCGCTGTTAATACGTGTTGTTTTCCTATGCTTCCTGATTGGCTGTATATTGCGTGTTTGTTTTTGCTATTCCGACACTCGCACGAAATGCGCTCTTTTCGCTCTTTTTATAGCAAGTTAGTTGATCATCTGCAATTTAAAAACATAAAATGTACAAATGGCAGAAAGGCCTCTGTCCTTTAGACAATGAACCACGCCATGACATCATGGCGAATGTTTTTTTAATTAATTTACTTTAATCTCTTTAAAAACTTTAACTGATTTAAACTTAAAGAGCTGCCGTATTTTCGTGTGTATTTATACTAGCCAACACTTCGAATATTGACTCGACTTACACATCAATAACAATATAGGTTGCATGATTCATTTTGAGTTCAGCTTTTTCCTAACTAATAAGTAAAGTATCATAATTTTGGTGTAGATTTGAGTCAATTCCAGGAAAAAAAAACATTCAAGATCGTGTTTACCAACCGCAATCTGGCTATCAATGAGTTGTTTACACGGCGTCATTTTGCTTTCTCTTTATGCAAATCTGCCACTCTGTACTATAAAATGTACAACGTGAAAAGGCATCTTCACATTTTATACAAACAAGCAATATTCAAGAAAAGTTTACCATTTTTTTAGTTTAAACAAGCATCGAGCGAATCGTGAAAAAGCCTTCTTAGTCACGCTACGTGATAACCCGCGGGCCACACGCGTCTCGATTCTTATTGGTCGATTATTGATTCGAATGCACACATTTTTGTGAGATTACAAATATAACAAAGAAAAACTCAAAACCTGATAGAAATGTAAACTTCACTTGTTTTCAGTTGAAAAACAATACAATGGACAACAGCGGGCAGAGATGTAATGCACTGTTGTCCAAGTTGCAAAAACCTCATGATTAATTTGGCAGCGAGCCGCAAGAACGGAGTCGACGCAACGAGAAACTTGGGGTTGGACGTGACTAGATGCAAAGCGTAAACAAATTAAAGTATACCGCAAAAAAAAAAAAAATTGTGCTAACCACGAGTTGAATTGGCAAGAATTAGCAAACGGCAAAGCAGCCAATTGGGCGACAGCTAACCTCATCCTTCTCGGTTCACGCTATAAGCCGCTTGGAGCGGTTTTGGGAGACGACTTATATAAACACGGAAGTTTGAAAAAGTTGATAAAACACCTCTTTCTTAAAATGATCGACAGAATTTAACACTTGGAAAGAAATTTGGAGAAGTTGATAAACAAATATCACTTCGCAAAACACCACTTCCTAAAGATAATAAGTAGAATTTAACACTCGGTTTAATAGACTGTACGGAGCAAATTCTTTAATTTGGCTTTCAAAAACAGTGGTTGATTGTAACTGATACACACGCATCGAATTATACACCGGAAAATACGGTAAAAACTTAATTCCATGAATTTACTCGTCACTCATCAGGGACGATGCGATGGAGCATAAATTGATCTACCAATTTTATACAAAAGTCAATCTGCTACCACTTTGATGAAAACTTTCAAACTACAAAGTTTAGTCAAGATAGAGTAGTCCCAGTCAGACTATGCCACAAGTAACAATCAGTTTGATAAGTGTACGGACCATACCTCCAGAAAAAACTTGTTTACAAAGCCAAGCTCATCGCAACCGTGAGCAAAAAGCGCGATCAAAGGACTGGACTGGAGGAAATCGGTTTTTTTTTTCATCTTGAACCAAAAATAACCAAACAATTTAATCTCCAGTCAAGAAAACAACAACCGCAAATCGAGGAAAGAAAACCACAGAGACAATCAGTTTAGTTTGAGACGTGCGAGAGCATACACGCCCGATTACATTTTAGTTTTGTAATCAGTCTGAAAATCGGCACCGTGTGTAAAAATGAAATCAAATTACATCCTGTTACGGAGAAAATATTTTACGCCTGTTCCGCTTTCCACATACTTTGCGGGTTAGTATTTAGTTCGGATATAAATACAGGCATTAATTGTAATATTGTAAAAACTCTTATGAAGTTCGCGTTAGTCGAACGAAACGCGTAGGTAAAATAAATTTACAATCCAAGTTTGTAGACGTGCTGCTCACTAGTTTATCTTTTGAAAAAATTTGAAAAATTGTTACGTACCTAACTGTAAAAATGATATGAAAATAAATCTGAAGCAGTAAGTTTATACTATTCAGATTCTAAAGTTAAAATGATGGAAATTTCTGCAATTTCCGCTGCAGACAGCTTATGAATACTAGGGGTCGAAACTGAATTTGTTCAATCTTTTCCAAACCCAAAGCAGCTCAAAAGGTGACTGCCTACACACAGTTTAAATGCTGCGAAGCGCTAGCAAGGACAGCACACTAATTTAGGCACACTGACTTCTGGGCAACTTGTGGTGGGTCAGATGTCAAGATCGTTTGAGATTTTTTATTTTTGCTGGAATGGGTTTTGTTCACATTTCCGCGTGGAGACTGGTAGTGAGTGACAACCGCTGATTTGTCTGAAGCTCCTTCGTTTATTGCACACGCAAAGTTGTATCCTGTTAAGAGTTTGGAGGGAGATTTGAAGAGGGAAAATGTTGCCCTATATAATTAGCAAAGTACGGCTTTGATTTAAGCAGGCTACATGGTATTAGTCTATTAAATATCAACTTCAAAATCAATTTTTAAACTTCACCAAAAACTGCAAAAACTACCAAGTTCAACAATAAAGATAAAATAACTGGGGCTCGAATTCTTGAGCTTTTGAGAATTGGTCAAAAAAACAAAGCTCTCGACACTGCGCCGCTGGCCACAGTGTTTAACTTATTGTATTCGAATGTTAAAAATACATCAAATAAGAGAAGGGGAATTGGAGATAATTTGGCTAGATTGTTTGATATATCACTCCTTAGCCAGATGATGTTTAAATCATAAACTACAGCTGCAGTTTACACAAATAGCCATTAAAGCGTGTCTACGGACTACAATGTTTTCCGTTATTGGTAAGTTTATATTGAATAAACAAGTATTCGAAAAATTGCTTTCGGCTCCGCAACTTCTTCGCTAAAAATTTGAGCTTTAAAATTCCCGCACCGGAGACACCCAATAGGCCATTTCGAAATTGCGCAAGGAACTGGGGCGAGTTTCAAATTTTAACTAATCAAGAAACTGACACTATCACATGAAAGATCACGTTCAGAGTTGTTATTTGACCAAGTTTGATGCTTTTAGGGTTAACAGAAACCAAGTTATA
>JAODFW020168301.1:0-12629 GCA_027575235.2 Palythoa mutuki | reverse complement strand
GAGATCGATTGAAAGCGACCGTTGGAAATCAAATTTGAATGACGTAGACTCGAACTCCTTGAATGGGCCGCCTGTGTCTAAAAGCTAACAAAACGTCTAACTTTAAGAGATAAGTAATTTAATATTAATGACCAGTTTACAATCTTACCTCACGATTTAGTACTGTTTAAGAACAAGAGATGTTCAATTATAAACAATAAAATACTCCTAAACAAAAACATTTTAAAGGTGAACTGGACATGATCATGACTATCTTATGACAACGGTGTGACTGCTAAAACGAAAACTTGCGGGTTGTCTTTACAGACAGAACTCGGTTTTAAAATTGGAGCTAAATATAGCTGAAAATATTTTGTAACAACACTGTGAGTGCCAAGACAAGCCTTGTGTATTGTTCTTTTAGACGGCATTGAGGATCGTGTGAGTAGCATAACTTAAGTGAGCCTTATCGGGTATTTTTTTAGTGTTGGTGATGTTTAAGATTCCAAATAAAATGTGGGATAAACCACACGCCGAATTGGAGGATGAAAACTACCAGGTGTCCACAGTGACAAGCGTTCTGCTTTTAGACATATTTAAGAGAAAGAAAGCTATCGTTTCGCAGATTCTTATGAAGTTGTTACAGAGACAGTTAAAAGTTTTAGTTTAAAATATATGAATTATAAAATTTATTGAAATGTTATTTAAATATTTTCTGTGCAGCTAATTGAAGAGTAGGATTCTAGATGTCCAAAGATCAGCATCGAAAACAAAGGAACAAATCACACAGCAAGGCAGCTTCTGTAGCCTCAGAGGGTGTGGATGATGAGACAAAGACGGGACAGGATGATAAGAAGGAAAAACAAAGGAACAAATCACACAGCAAGGCAGCTGCTGCAGCCTCAAAGGATGTGGATGATGAGACAAAGACGGGACAGGATGATAAGAAGGAAAAACAAGGTAAATAATCAACTCAATCTAGGTTTTTTATAGACCACAAGGCTTAAAAATCTTTTTCGTTTTCTTGAATAAATTAAATCTAAGGGGTTTCTTGCCATACTGAAGATCCAGAATTTATATTGTGATTTTCTGTATATCAGGCGGGTGGTCTTACTACAACACAAGGCAACGTAGAGTCAGGTCAGATGATCGTCAAACGAAAAAGCAGTCCGGAGGTACTTACAACCAGCAAGCAGCAGAGGAGCAGCCTAAAGCGAAGAAGAAAGGTAATCAGCGCCAGTACCGGTCAGCGGTACTCGGTTGTTATTGTGACCAGCGGTAATCCACTGGTCGTTCCGCCATCTTTGATTTCCTTGCGAGTTGTTGTGTTTTCGCTGTGAGTCATTGTAGCCTTATTATACCGAAGCGTGCGTGTGTGTGTTTACTCTACTAAACTGGCGCAGAATCAGGAATCCGGTGCACACATGCGCAGTGCGTACAACGAAGACGCTTAAATCCAAACGTTTATAGAAGTCTGTGTGCAAAATATTTTTCTCTTTCTTTTTTTAACTTTTTAACTCAATGTACGTTTTGCAAAATGCTTTAAATATAAAGTACTTACTTTCGGCTTTGAGTGTTTTACCGAATAAGTTATGGATACGAAATTTCAACCTTTTCGCTTAAGTAAGAGGAATATTTCTTTCCACTAACAGTTTTGTGCAAAGGCTTTTGGGATAGACAGCACACAAAATGTTTGACAATAATAGTAATTTAACACATCTCAAATGTACTTGTGGGTTTTATACTAAACGTTTACGGTGGAGAAGCCAAACAATCTGTGTATATTTCCATAATAGAGTAAAATGAGCAGAGAAAGCATGCTTGAAGGTTACTGGTTGTATTTCACAATAAAAGCCCTGTAGACATTGCAGCCCCACTGAGGTGCGCAATTCGACAATAAATGAGAACAGAATAAAATGATGCTTTCTTAAACTATAATGATAATTATTGTTTTGTTCATGAAAACTACAAAGATGTTTTCTCAGCAGTATTAGTTTTATTATATTCAAATTTCAAGTGCAAAAGAAATTTCCAGGAATTTTATTATTCAAAAATATAGCAGGAGCACAAATTACTGGCAATTCTTTCCACCTGAGATCTATCTGGAGTTGTAAACTATTTTTAGCATCACTAACATTTAAAGTGGTTCATTATACTTTGTGCACAACACTATTTTTACACTTTCCTTACTAAAAGCTCTTGAACTTTTTTATGATTTCGTGAAAGTACTTTTTGCTACTGCCACCTGCTTGTCTTTCGTGGTTCATAACGTAGTACTTTGATTGTTTGTAGTGACGGCATGGGAATCGTGTAATAACAAAGGCAGAGATGGTATTAGACGCTCAAAGTGGAAAGGGGCACAAAGAGAGCAGTCTGCCCTCGGTAAAATCTTCACTTTACCTAATAATAATGGTGATGACGCTAGATCAGAAGAAAAAAGGAAAGGTTCGTCAAATGACGTAGAGTAACTCTTTTGATCTCAAAAAACAACTGAAACAAATTACTAGACGTTTTGGTATTATTGTGAGAGACGTTCGGTTATGATATAATCTTTGCGGTTATAAATGCAAATTAGGTAGTTGCGAAAGAGAAGCCTGAAAAAATAAAATCAGGTTTCAACGGTATCCGAACCCACGAGCATCACGATACCGGTGCAGTGCTCTAACCAACTGTGCTATAAAGCCACATTCCTCGGTAACAGGTTAATTCTAGTGAGTCCATCTATGCCTCTGAAAGTTGAACAACAAATATTGTGACGGATTTTGTGCTGCGGTTATAAGCATTGACTTTAGGTTAGGATCTTCGCGGTTCGAATCCCGTTGAAGCCTAAATTTTTTCAGGCTTCTCATGCGTTCAGTATAACCACGGAGACCACATCATAACGTAGAGATTTTATTGGGTTTATATTACGGCGTCGTGATCGGCCACGAGCCTAAAGATTCCGGTTTCCGCCAAAATTAACTCAAATCTCCTTCATTGCTTTGCCAGTTTCCCGTCCAAGGGGAGTCAATCGTTCTCTTGCGTTCAACACTGCAGAAAAGAAACCGGAGACGATTAAACAATGTCTCCAGTTAGCCACTTAGACTAGTAAAAGATTTATGCTTTAGCTAACTTATCATTTTTTAGCTTACTTAATTGTTCACTTTTGCTGCAAATTTTTCGAACGTCCATAAGAAAATAAGGAAAACAACTGGATTATTACAAATACTGTGTTAAAATTTGCATTAACTAAAATAACTGTTTTTGCATTTGAACTGACATAATCTTCTTTGAATGCTTGTCTTTTACTGTGTCTTTTTTGCAGACATTTTCTGAACTAAAAGCTGTTAGGAATTTTGAGTTAATTTAAAGGAACAGCAACTGAAAAAAAATTAGCGAAGAAAAATTGAATTATTTGTTTTAATTACAACGAGCCTCCCGACAAGAAATCGGCTCATGCGTAGCGGGCAAAACTGTTTTTCAGATAGGCAACTATGACTCGTATTTAACGAACGGATTTAAAACTCGTTGCTCTCTTATTCATACTCGTATATATTAGTTTGAGATCGTAATGTAGTGTGAGTAGTCATAAAATAATTTCCCATTTAATGCCTCTTTATAGCACCCTCTAGATCATGCCATGGAAAGAACGACAAAAGTAGCGAAACGCCTCATAAAAGAGCTGAAAATAATACAACAACAGCTTCTAAGAACCTAAAACAGAAGGAGTTTAGAGCAAGCAACAGCAAGAAACGAGGGAAGAACTCAAAACAAACAACCACCTTTCATGGCGACGGAGGAGAAAGGAAAGAGGCAATGAAGAGGAATGCTATAGCTAAGGAAGATAATTTTGATCTAACAAAAAACTTCCTTAGTTGTTTGAATGGCCTGACTATTGCTGAAACCTTCAAACGACTGAAAAAAAGGCTGCCTGGGCTTGAACGCCTGCTTAACAATGAAAGTGAAAAACTAGAAGTGGAGGAATTTATAAGACACATGCTTCATGTGATAGCAACATGTTGTCAGGTATCTTCATCGGAGAATCTCAACCCGTTACTAGAAGTTCTCAAGAAATCTTTGTTTTTCTCAAAGCATATCACAGACTGCCTGCAACTCATTCAGTCCAATGACCCGAAGATAACAGAAACTGAGCAAATCAGGGCAATTGATGAAATGATAGGTATTTTCTCTGTTTATCTGCGGCATTTCCCGAGTTCCTATTCCGATGTCCCTCTTGAAATGGTACAGAGAACAGTAGAAGTTACGCGACTCCAGGAAAAAAGCCAGTTGATGGAAAAACTTGCAGGGCTACAATCCGAAAGAGATGAAATAATCAAAGCCGAGAGAAAGCGCTTAACAAGGCCTGTTCAAAGTTTCTATAAAGGGCAAAAGAAACCCCCGGACAATTATCGAGAAATCCAAATATGCCCAACGATTAAGGAACTGCATTCTAATGAAAAACCATTTCTTCGAAAAAACATCAAGAAGGGTTGCTATGAAGACGCGGAACATTATCTAGATGTTCAGTTTCGTCTTTACAGAGAAGACTTCATTGCACCTCTTCGGGATGGAATACAAGAAGTTATTAACAAAGTCCCAAGGAAAGAAAGAAACCTAAACATCAAACTTTATCACAATGTACGCATTGTTGGTAAAGAGTTCACAAAATCTGGCATTGTGCATAAAGTAAGCTTTGATTCCAACAGATTACGTTTTACAAACTGGAATTCTTCCAAGAGATTGATATTTGGATCCTTTCTTTGCTTATCAAAAGATGACTTCAGGACAATAATGTTTGCTACAGTCGCAAATCGTGACCCAGAAGAACTAAAGAAGGGACAATTTGACATCCATTTCGTCGAGGGCGAAGAAGTGATTGGAATTGAGAAGCGTAAGGAATGTTACAGTATTGCAGAGTCTCCGGCTTACTTTGAAGCCTATCGTCATGTCCTAGTTGGTTTACAGGGACTGACGGAAGATAACCTTCCCTTCAAGGAGTACCTTGTTCAGTGTTCTCCTGAAGTTGACTCTCCTTTGTATCTTCGACAGTTTGAGGAACAAGAGCCTGTTAAGTATAACCTGAGCAGAGTTTTTAATAAACCCTCAATAGCAGCCTTAGAAGTTCTTTCAAGACACGAATGGCCCAAGACAGAAACACTTCCTCTAAACGATTCCCAATTGGAAGCTTTTCATACGGCTATTTCGAAGGAATTTACAGTAATTCAAGGCCCTCCGGGAACTGGTAAAACGTATGTTGGATTGAAAATTGTCCAGGCACTTCTAGAAAACCGCCACGTTTGGGACCCGCAGCTGCAATCACCCATGCTTATGGTATGTTTTACCAACCATGCGCTAGATCAATTTCTAGAAGGCGTTAAAGAATTTCTTCCCAATGGGATAATTAGAGTTGGTGGTAGATGCAAAAGTGAACAACTTCAGCGGTTCAATATAAGAAATTTCGTTCACTACGACATACGGAGAAACGATATTTATATGCAAATGAGAGAATGGGAAATTTATATAGAACAAGTTAAGCAATGTTCAGAGTATTCCAATAATTACAATGTGACGTTTGATCACTTGGAAGAGGTAATTGAAGATCAGTTTCTAGATCAGTTGTACTATCACCCGAATTTGAATTTCCTGGAAGTAAGAACACCATCCGGACTATTACAGGCATGGCTAATGAATAAGTTTCCAGCAAGTAAAACACAAGGAAGAAACAAAAATGCTAAGGTGGCACAACCGAAAAGCAAACAAACGTCCGAAATGGATCACTCTGATTCGGTTATGGAAGGAGCTTACAAGTCACAACCAGAACAGGCAACAGGACAACAAGAATTAAAAGAACGTGCACGTTTCAGTCAAGCATGTGTTCCAAACACAGATAGTGGTGCTATACAAAACAGCGAGACTTTACTTGGCAAAGATGAAAGAAGATTGGAAGAAAACGAGATTGAAACTGAAGATTTTCAGTACCAAGGAGAAAAATCGCAAGACGAGCAAAAACAGCCACTGGAGCCTTCTAGTAACCAAGTCATTGAAGAAAGTCAAACACATGTTGAAGAGACATGTTCTTTAGCTGATGATAAAAATAACAATAGAGAAGAAAAAAAAGAAAATCAGACAAAAGAAAACGATAAGAACGACCTAGATCCAGAAGATCACAATTGCATTACTTCAGATAACGATGAAAAACCAAGTGAAGAAAACAACGAAACAATTGCTATTGAACAGGAAGCCGATATCATTCAGAGTCATAGGTATCAAGCAGGAGAAGAAGATATGTTCTCTCCCATTAAAAACATTTCTGTAGCAGCAGTAGGGCGTGACAGAAATGATTTTAATGCTGAAGAAGACGAAAGCACGTGGTACTACCAACAAAAACAGCAGCGGAAAAAGAAACCTTCAAACGTTAAAATTTGCGAAGAAGATCGCATTCGAGTCAACAAACTGCTGTTGCGAGAAACAAGTTTCAATCAAAACGAAACGGAAAACATTGAAGACATATGGCTACTGCCAGAGAGCGAAAGGATTCGTCTTTACCTGCACTGGATGGACTGCTTTCGCGAGAGATGGAAATGGCGGCTGGAGCAAGCCGAGGAGACATACAATACTCTGTGTACGTACTTAGCAAAACTTAAAAACGAAGAAGATGAAAGGGTTTTGCGCCGTGCCACAGTTATTGGTATGACGACTTCGTGTGCTGCAAGATATCATAACGTCCTTCAACAGGTGCGCCCCAAGATTGTTGTTATCGAGGAAGCCGCTGAGGTGCTGGAGGCTCACATTCTCACATCACTTACTCAGGACACTCAACACGTCATACTGATTGGTGACCACAAACAATTGCGACCAAAACCAACAGTGTACAAGCTTGCCCAGGAATTCAACCTTGCAATTTCACTTTTTGAGAGAATGGTGATAAACAGTATGGATTGTAAACAACTTTGTATCCAGCATCGAATGCGACCTGAGATTGCAAGTCTTACTAAAAGAATTTACGACCACGAAATCGAAGATAGTGAAAAAGTTAAAAATTACAAGGACATCTGCGGCGTACAGAAAAACTTGTTTTTCTTAGACCACAAAGAGCCAGAAAATTTTCACGAAGGATTGCAGAGTTACTCAAACAATCATGAAGCAAACTTTGTTGCTGCATTGTGTGGGTATCTTCTGCAACAAGGTTATCAAAAGTCTCAGATAACCGTTCTCACAATGTACACGGGACAAATGCTTAAAATCAAGGACAAGATGCCATTGGCCAAGTTTAAGGGAGTCAGACTGTCAGCTGTGGACAATTTTCAAGGTGAAGAAAACGACATAGTAATTCTATCGTTAGTAAGAAGCAATAAACAAGAAAGCATTGGGTTTTTGAAGGAAGCAAACCGAATCTGCGTGTCGTTGTCCAGGGCGCGAATGGGATTATACGTTGTTGGAAATTTCAGTCTTATGTGCGGTCAGTCGTCATTGTGGAAAGACATATGCGACGATCTCAAAGATGAAGACAAACTGGGAAGTACCTTGCCTTTAATATGCGAGAAACACAAAAATGTTACTCATGTTAAATCAGCAGAAGATTTTCAGAACCTTCCAGAAGGTGGTTGCAGTAATTTTTGTGAAGACCGACTGAAGTGCGGACATGTTTGTACGCGTCGATGCCATCCATCTGATCCAAAGCACATAGAGTACCGATGCAAGAAAAAGTGTTTAGAAAGATGCAGTGAAGGACATCCCTGCACCAAGAAATGCCATTATCCCCGAGAATGTGGCCAGTGTGAAGTGAGTGTAGTTAAGACATTTCCTGGTTGTGGTCACCAAATCAATACAACCTGCGGAGCTGACCTCACTATGATGTCTTGTTACGAGCGCTGTGAGCGAATACTGGACTGTAATCATCAGTGCAGCAGGTAATTTAGGCACTTCTCTTGTATTTGTGTTTATTTCTTCATTTCATTTTGTTTGCTCTTAATTACAACGTAACTATTTTTAAAAAAAGATTATAAAAAAACAGTTTTATCACGTCGTAGTTTGTTTCACCAACATCATTTCGAATATGTATTAAAAACTTAAACAAACGTAACGCCTTACACTAATTATAATCCCACATACAATGTCCGCCAATATCAGTTTTTAGTATAAATACACAGGTGATTATACAAAATCGCGTGCGCTGATTGGTCGACAAACTCGGATAATCACACGATAATCACCTTCAGCGATTACCCAAAATGGCTGCCGGCGCGCTTTCGCTTGAAATATTTTTTCCCCTGGTTTTAAATGTGTCTTTTTTCCTTTTTGAGATAATCACCAGTGTAATTATGCTAAAACAATTAGTTACCTCAGGCTCCGTGATTATCGGCGAATAGTCACCGAGATGAAGTCGACCTTCTTGACAAATTGTTAAATGGTGCCGTGAAGCAACTATTAGCGGACACTAATAACACACACATAGGTAGCCGCATTAACCTCTTACATTTACTTTTAAAAACAAAAGTGGGTGGCCTTAATGTCCTCTTATAGTAACTGCAAGGCGTTTGAAGAACTTGTTACTTTAATCGTCTTAGCCACGTCCATTTATGTTTTCTTAATCAATTTCCTTTTACTTCTGCTTCAGACGTTGTTCAGAGGTTTGCGTACCAGGGCGTTGCAAAGTTGTAGTGAAAAAGACATTGCCATGCAACCATATCAAAGACGTTTTTTGTTCGAAAGACCCAGCAACTGTGAAGTGCAAAGAACCTTGCACAAAACTTCTTGACTGCCAACACAGTTGCCCAGGAGAATGCGCTGAGACTTGCGAGGAACATATCTGCAAGGCGAAGGTCGAAAAGTTGCTTCTCTGCGGTCACAGTGTAACCGTTCTTTGTTGTGAGAAGGAAGAAAAAGTTGAATGTCATCATTCATGCAACAGGAAGCTTTTGTGTGGTCACGACTGCCCAGCAAAGTGTTATGAAAATTGTCCACACAATCACTGCAAAGTGAAAGTCTTAAAAACTCTTCCTTGCAACCATCAGAAAACCATGGAATGTTATAAAAATCCTTCGGATGTTGTTTGCCAGAAGCAATGTGAAAGAAAGCTGCCGTGTGGTCATTCATGTACGAAACCATGCAGAAAAACATGTCGTAGAGCAACGTGCTTGGAAGTGATTGAAGTTAGTCTTCCTTGTGGCCATTTGCAAGAAGTGCGCTGCGGAGATCATCCTAACTTTATCTGCAAAGCTGTGTGTGGAAAACCATTATGCACAAAAAACCACAAGTGTAACAAACAATGCCACAATGAAGAACCATGTGGAAAGTGCACGGCGTTGTTGACAGTTAAAATCCCTAAATGTAACCACGAGGTGCAGGTTGAGTGTTGGGAGAGTTTAAAGCAATTAACATGTCCTCATCCTTGTTCACGGAGATTGTTGTGTGGTCATACGTGCAACCTGAAGTGCGGAATGAATTGTGAAGACTCAATTTGCAAAAAAAAGAAAACCAAAACTCTTCCATGCAACCATAAAAAGGTACTTCACCACATTATCTAATACTAGAGTTATCTAGCACTAGAGTGTTATTAGTTCGAGCAGATCTAATGAGTCTACATTTTTGATACAACTTTCGAAAGGTTTAAAAGGTCAAACTAAAATTATACACACCACCACCAGTTCAAAAGTTTAAGTTTTGTTGAAATTCATTATAAGAAGTATAGAAAACAACTATATGCATTTAACATGCTAACGGCATAACATTCGTGACCCTATTTGTTTTTACTGAATACACGATGGGTCTTTCACGACAACCTGTAAAATGATCATAACGGATAATTTGAATTGTAGATGGTAGAGTATATGAAGAGGGGAAAATTGGTTGGACTAAAATCAGTGTTCCATTTTCTACCTCATTTTTCATTATGAGAGTATCATAGTTTATGTACATTACATACGTTTTTGAAGAAGCGCTCGTTTTATTATTTTGATCTTTTTTCATGTTTAATTTACCGACTTTGTGTTATTGGTTGCTTTCAACTTTTTCTCAAATATTTTCTCAAATAATGCTATAAAGCTCTATGAAAAGTTATCTTGTTTCTCTCTTAAAGGATCTACCGTGCTCTCTAAGTGAAAATGATTACAATTGTTCTGAAAAAGTGAAGAGAAAGCTTCCATGCGGTCACGAACAACAATGTGTTTGTCATAAGAAACTCGAAGAAGTTAAGTGCATCGTGAATGTGCCAACGACGCTTCATGGTTGCGGTCACACAAAGACGATTCCGTGTTTTCAAACAAAGGGAGTTATTGAAGGAAAAATAGTTGTTCGTTGTGACAAAGTTGTCCAAAAGCTCCTACCCTGCGGACATGAAATGAACCTTGCATGTAGTCAGGACCCTGACACTGTATTCTGCGAGGCGCAGTGCAACAGAAAACTTCCCTGCGGCCACCGTTGCAAGGAGAAGTGTGGAGCAGATTGCAACAAAACTGTTTGTCAAATGATGGTAAGTTCTTGTTTATTTTAAGTATATTGCAATATTGTGAACTAGTAGGGAGAGGGTGGGGTTCGAATTTTGTATTTCAACAAAAATTTCAGCTTTTCCCAAAATGAGGTGCGTATTTCCGATTCAAAGCGTTATTCCAGCGGATTTACGGACCTCTCATATGCAAGGATTGTTTTAGAGGGCGGAGTAGGCTGTTAAATATGAAAACTATGAGGTCATTAAGCAGATTTCGACTACCTCTGTGACGTGACAAGCGTCACGTTATCATATCATGTGATCACGTGTCATGGGACGAGCGTGGCCTGGTGCGACTGAGACACGTCCTGGGAGCAGACAGTGAATTTGCGATTAAAGTTCTGTTGCTTCTTTGAAGCTAAAGCACTCGACAACCTCGACCAACTTTCTCACGCTGTACCATTATATTTATGAATGAATTACTATAACTTATGTAAATATAAAAATAAAAGTAATTGAAATTAAGTATCTTTATTTGGGCATAGAACTTAAATAGAAATATATGAAAAGGCCGAAGTAGTCAATTGCTATTGATGGCCTTTTGGATAAATTCCGAAATATACAATCCTACAAAATGATCAGGCTTCTCGTCATCTTATTTCTAAATTAAATTAAATATTAAATTGAATTAAATTGAATTAAATTAAATTGAATTAAACCAAATTAAATTAGATTATAATATATTCAGATATTAAGTTATGAGAGACATGAAAATTATTATTTTATTATATCTCAACCTCTTATTTTATTTGTATGAAACAAAAAAAATTAATGATATTGACGTGGTACCCCCTTCTCCCAATAGGTGGTAATTTGCCATGTACGGTATAATGACAACCGTCAATAACTTTTTTGAAATTTTTGGAAACATTATTTTGCATTACATTTTACGTATCAATGGACATTGACTGTGATGAATTGTGGTATAATTGTGCAAATACAAAATAACATCTTACAATTTCTATTAGACCATTTCATACGGGTTCTAACAATTCTGTATAAAACATTTATACAGTGTACAAGAAAGTTAAAATGTGGACACCGGTGCCCAAGCCTGTGCGGGAAAGCGTGCCCAGATTGTAACGAGACATGCAAAAGGTATGTTAACCAGTCAAATCCTTAAACCTTAACCTCAGCTGAATAATAAACTTGTTAAGAACATGAAGCATGATGCAAAAAGTAAGTAGGGTTAGTTTTAAGTGCTAAAGATTTATGCACTTACAAATTAAACTTAATAGCAGATTGCAATAAATAAGCAGAAACGTATTTTTATACGTTTTTCTTAAAAAGAAACAAATTCATCTGTATTTGCAAATAATGTGCTAATGAATATCTGTGGTGGCATCGTTAATTTCCTCACTTATGCACAGTCAACTGAAACCTCCTGTACGTCCCCCCATTCTCCCCAACCCCCGGGAAATGCTGTGGGGAAAAATCCCTTTTAACAGGGCCATTGCCCGGTAAAGCCGGAGAATTAATTTTTTTGCGAACAGACCGGGAAAGTGCTGGGGAAATAATGCTAACTAAAGGTTAATGGTGCACATCTGCATGGAATGCATTTATAACAACATACAAAAAGGCACATTAAATCGTGGAAAGATATAAGATTAACGAGATATAAATAGATATAAAATCCGAAAAGCTAAATACAAACCCTGAGCATGGGATGTGAAACGCAAAAACCAAGTGGCTGAAGTTTCTAAAATTCGTTCGAAACGGTGATTTTGCAGCATAAGTATACTGCCCTTGTGAACTGACTTGAAACAAAATTGACAGCAACTTTTGTACCTGTGTACAGGTTAAGCTTTCGTAAAACATACATTTAAATACTCGTAACTGTAATATACTTTTCTTATAGTTCGTCATCACAGAGAGAAACTCTGAAGTGTCTCAGAGGAAATAATAACAGAACAAATGTTGGAAAAAATCAGATTCCCCGAGTGGGAATCGAACCCACAACTCACCGATTTCATGACTGGTGCTCTATCACTGAGCTACCGAGGCAACTTCAGTGGGATGAGCTGATTTTGAATACTGATTTCCAAGTATTTTCCCCCAGACATCTCGGACTGGGAATTACTTCTGTTGATCGTCGAGCAACGCTCATTGGAACCGGGGCGTCTGATTTTTTCCAATGATGAACTAGTTGTTCGAAATGTGTCGTATGTATATTACTGTTCTTACA
>JAODFW020166252.1:0-12632 GCA_027575235.2 Palythoa mutuki | reverse complement strand
CGGGTAAATCCCAGAGTCAAATCCACCACGCTTTGTAAATAGCCAACTGGTCTGCCTCCTGCCAGTTGGGATTTTTAGTGTGTTGTCTTTGTGAATGACACTGAAAAGCCCCTTTCGGGGAGTTGTCATTAATAGGTCGTTATCTTTACGCTCGTGCATCGCCAATCCTCCGAGAGCTGCACTGGCTGCCAGTGGAAAAACGTAATAATTTTAAAATATTGTTATTAACTAATACTTCTTTTGATAATCTATCTCCTGCCTATATCAGCGATCAATTAAGTCTTCATCAACCTAGTCGCAATCTAAGGTCAATCTAAGGTCTAATCACAGGACCGATAGGGATAGAGCGTTTCAGGTGCTGCACCAAAGCTCTGGAATGCCCTGCCCGCCAACATAAAGAAAAGCGACTCCTTAACAGTATTTAATTCAAGAGTAAAGACTTTTCTTTTAAGGAAATTATTTTTGTAATTTTTTGTAATTTTGATAATGCCTATACATATAAGAAATTTTTAACTGTATTATTGTAAAGCGCCAAAGGGCAGACAGTGCATATGGCGCTATAAAAATGTTGAATTATTGTTATTATTATTATTATTATTATTATTATTATTATTATTATTATTAGTGAATATTTTATATTCTTTTTTCTGCATTCATATTAAAGCGTCGTTATCTGTGTCCACATTAAATGTTAAGTCACCTAATTAAAAGTTCTTAAAAATTAAAATCATGTAAGACTTTGTATTTTTCCCGATTCAAGCTCAAGAATATCAACGAGAATATCAAATTACTTTAGAATACATTTATATACTGAATAACGTTGATTGGTTGACATTTTTTGATTGATTGATCAGTACCGCGTGTCTTGCTTGTAATTGACAGCCGGGTAAACGTAATGCGGCTGTGTTTATGGTCTGGAGACACCTCAAACGTTGTTCGCTTCGTCATTGTCGTCCTTTACTTTTCTTTTCCATTTAGATTGGTTGATTACATCTGTCATTTTTGTTGTTCTTCTCTCTGCTTTGTAAGAGACGGACTAGCGAGGATACTGGTTTAAAAGGAGTCGAAAAATAAGAAATATTCACGTTTATAATTATAATATATGGAACGAACTTTCTTGTTGATTTTATGTAAAATCCAAATCTGGATTTTGCGTTTCATTTGACACTTTCACCCAAAACCTAATCTTGGATTGAAATCGAAATAACCATCCTCGATTCTGGATTGTTTGGATTAAAGGATTAAATCAGCATCTGGATTAAGATTTTCTGCTTTTTTTTTTTTTTTTCCATTTACCAATCCGAAAACAGATTAATTTTTTGTCTTGATAGTTTTCGCAAAATCTGAAACCAGATTTTGAAATAAAATCTGAAACCAGATTTTGCGTTCCATTTGTTTCAGAAATCCATACACTGCAGATTTAGATTTTACAAAGGAGCGTTCTCTTAGTAACGCATACACCGATGCATTTAATCTGGCGTTTTATTCATTAAGTAATACATTACTTGGCTTTTAGAAAAAAAATAAAACTCAGATTAGTCAATTATAAAGCTGTCAGTAGCAGAGAACAACGACCCAAGTATAGCAATGATTGTAGGTCTGGGTAATACAAATCAAAATTTAAGATGCCGATCAACTTCTGCCTTCTGAACGCAAGATGCATGGTGCTGCAGAATTACAAATGAAGCGCTTTTTTCCCAGAAAGTTTTGGACCAAGAATTTAAAGAAACTAAACTTTTCAAAACTGAAAAAGACCCTAGAGAATAAATACACTCGTCCGAAAAAAATGGTTTATTCCCTGAGCGGGAATCAAACCCAGGTGAGGAGTGCTAACTACTAACTTCACTACATCATCAAGGACTACAACGCTAGCAACATAACAGTTTCAGAACCTTTACGCACTGACCAACTCAACTAATCATTCGTGACAAATGTTCGATGCTCTTTGCAAATGCCCGGCCGTTAGTTGCAGCTTTGTACTAAAGTATTGTTATCCGTAGGTACTTTTTCTAGTCGTTTTAACTTTATGTGATTATATAGGTCTTAATAATAAAGGACACGATGACAAGTTTAGTTGACGACGACGTTTCGATGCTCTCTGGCAGCATTCTCAAGTTTAACTGTTTATATAGAAAGTATATTCTGCATACCGTTAGAATAATACAATTCAAATGAAAATGATATTAAAGCAAAAGACAAATGCCCAAAAGGAAAACAAAAGAAAATAGTAACTATTATCTACAAAATTGTCTCGAGTGATGAGAACCTTGATTTATATAATTTATACGACGTACTTAATAGGCATTGACAATTTCAGTCATTGTTAATATTATAGACGAACATTTGAAAAGAATTAAAAGTCGTAAGGGATAAAAACCTTGGCCTTGACAGTTGTTTGTTTAGAGACGTCGTCGTCAACTAAACTTGTCATCGTGTCATTTAAAACAAAACTTTAATTAGATTATATAGGTGTCCTCTATTAGTGGAAGATTTTATCCTCCTAACAAAATGCAATTTTTTGTGGAAAAAAACTAATTTTACTCAACCTTATTCATATTACCAGCTGCAACTTGTCATCGACCAATGGGAATGCAGAGTGGAAAGATACGTAACAGTCGAATCACAGCCTCGTCCTCATGGGATAGATACCACGCACCGTTCCTTGCCAGGCTGCACAAGCCTTTTACCAGAGGACGATATAGAGCGGCCTGGTCAGCGGCTGCTAACAACCATGAGCAGTGGATACAGGTTGATTTTACCCGTCCAGCTAAGATTGTACGTGTTGCTAGTCAGGGACGTCCTGACGCTGACCAGTGGGTGACATCATTCTGGCTCAGCTACAGTTTGGATCGTATTCACTATGTTTATTACAAATACCGCGGCAGTTATAAGGTGCGTTATGGATTAAAATTACTGAATTCAGGTTAAACAATTTGTATAGGTAATCGAACGGGGCTGAGCTCAGTTATGAAAAATCACGCGTTCTATGGCCAAATTGAGGTTAATATGCCCGAGACTTTAAAGTTCGTATGACCCCAAAGTTTTTCTTAGTCTTATAGCTACAATGTGGTGCTACTATAAGAAAATACAGGATGAACAAAGAAAGATTTTGCTATCCTAGTGTTGGCTGGGTATAGCTGGCTACTACAAAGACCTATGGCGTCAAGTAAATGAGTCAACCATAGTAAACAGTGAATGCTAAACACGTATGGCGCTACAGTGTTTTTTCTGTAGCAATTTTGAACAAAATTCTTTGCACCGCAACTTATCACAGCAAGCTTCGCTTGACATGCAAACAAGTACGCACTTATATGACATCATTAACCATTGTGTGCCCAGGCCACCTAAAGTCTCGATCAAGAACACACAAAGTCGCATTTTTACACTCTATAAATCAAAAAGGAAAATTCTAAATAAGTTCCTTTTTCAAATTTCGAATTAGAAATAAAAAAGAATTTCAGTATAACAAAAGCTTTTTTGAGGTCATGTACACTTTAAGCGAGGGCAATTCTTTCAGTTCAGCTAAACGTCGTGTACAGGTGCGTACGTATGCCAAAAAGAGCGAAAATTCACTCGACTTTATATTGGAAATGAAACGTTTACTTCACACTTTAAAGAACTAAGCATTTGTGAACTCATGACTTTAAAGTTTTGTTTTCCTTCAGCCGATCCGTAAGAAAACCTTGTAAACGAGGCCTTTTTCTTCCTCATCTTCAGTTTGCCAACAGCGTCTAATGTTTCCGTCGGATTGTTTTCCTTTACTTAATGTTGCTCAGTTGCTGTGCTCACTTAGTGATTGGATCCACCTAAATTGTTCTTCAATTGGTAAAGCATTTAATGGAGCTGAAACCAATTGTGGAATTGCACACAGTTTAGGTATCCTGCTAATGAACAATAACTGTTTTGCTATTTTTTTCGGCGGCGTATAGAGCTTATGTCTGTTCCAATGTCAATTTACATGTTAACCATGACATTTGCTCGCTAGATCAATCACGAAATCCAGTTGCCACGGCAAGTTTATATTTGGTATTGTGAAATTACAATTAGAGGGCAATTACAGATACATTGAGGTCCAACTTCACAGTGTAATTTATCCCCCATGTTATTAAGTAACAAGAATCTTAGAGAATCTCGGTTTTAGGAAAAGTTTCTTGCAGTGTGAGGATCTTGATAAGCAGGTGTGGCACACATCAATTCACACTGAACAATCCACAAATAAAAATACAATTAAAGATTAATTTAGTTTTGCAGACTGGGCTAAATCTTACAACATAATAATGGAATAATGTGTTGTTTACAAATGTGCCACGAGGCGAGGAAGGCTAATTTAAATTAAGAAAAAAGAATATTAAAATAGACTCCAGTTATGAAAGGGGTCTATACCATACTTGTTTTAAACAACTAGTGTACTTATCTTTAGCCTTTAATTGCACTAAAAAGTTCTTCCTACTTACTTCAGACTTTCCAAGCCAACCGCGACAGGAACACGGTTGTATCTCATCTGCTTCAGCACCCGATTCGAGCTCGGTACATCCGGGTGTTTCCACGAGGGTGGCGCTCTCACATTTCTATGAGGCTGGAGTTTTACGGATGTTTTGTCAGTAAGTATGGAAAATGGTTTGAAGTCTGTCAAACTGGTACCATTAGGTGGCGTCACGAGTTTCGTCGTTTTGAAGTCATTACGAATGGTTGTTTGATAATTCCAACTAATTCCTTTCGAATGCACTCAGTTTGTTTACAAGAACAAGAGAATGAAAATGTTCTTAATTTTTGGGTCATTTGATCCTCAAAATGTTTTAATTTAATTTAAATTAACTGTTGGGATATGATGCATGTTAATTCAGGAAGCGTGAATTTTAAAACAAAGAAAGTCAGTTTTAATGGGAAGATCGAATGACACTTTACTAAATAGTCATTAGTTTTGTATTTCATGTGATCGAGTTCTTGCTCAGTTTAAGCAACTGATTAAATGTATGTGAGGAGCTATAAATTTATTTCATTATTTTTGCGAACAAACGGAGTATAATTCACAAATTTTTATTCATTTTCAGATGCTCTGAATATAGTATAATATTTTTATTCCTATATCAGCCTCTACGTTCTTACGATGTCCTTAACTTTGTTCAGATTTCAGCTTCAACGTTCTTATAAAATATGTTCTTAAAAAATAGGCTGAGTGTACTACTTTTACGCAACGACTGCAAGAATTGTTGCCAAACTGTGATGGATCTATTCGTCGTTCAAAAATATAAAATGAGGCCACTGTTAATCTTGAATTTAACGACACCATATTACTTAGAGCACTCAGCTTGCAGGCATTGGTTGCACATTACGATATTTTTTTGGGTAAAAAGCGGAACATTTTCAAACTGATATTTATTATTCATACCTATAATATTCAAAACTCAATGCCAACTTCAAAACTTGTTAATATTCAAACTTCTGTTTACTTACAAATATCTAGTCATATTAATATTCAAGCTAAATTTCCAAATATTCAAACTATAAAATTTCAATTATTAAAACTAAAATTTCAAATAGTTAAACTAAATTTTCAAATATTCCATCTAAATTAAAGTCAGTCTTCAATTTTCAATATTCCGCTTCTATCCTCGAATATTTTTTATCATAAAAAACTTTTCCAAGAATGCTTTATATCGCTCTTTTAACTCTAGGTCGATGCAAGCTTCCTTTTGGATCAGAAGATGGTCGGTTGCCTGATCAGTCTTTCACTGCTTCTACTTCATATAACTATGCTCATGGCCCTGAGCGAGCTCGCTTAAACCAACGCTCGGGGCATGGATACGTAGGTGCCTGGTGTACGCGCCACAACAATCGCCACCAGTGGCTGCAGGTTAACCTTGGAAGAGTCACAAAAGTAACAGGTTGCGCCACACAGGGGAGATACGATGCACATCAGTGGGTGACGAAATACAGGATTTCTTATAGTAGAGATTGTCAGAGATTCTATCCCTACAGGCGACAGGTACGAATTTCATACCAAGTTAGATGCTGAGACTCTAGTTTTGAGTTAACTGTATTTCATCGCACAAATATAGTTGCTGACGAGAAAAAGCAGTTTGGAAGATTTCCAATAAAAGCACACTGTGTTACAGTTGCATTTAATCAGTTAATCAATTAAACAACTTTATTTAACAAGGTTGAAACTTGAAAGTAAAAAAGATAATGGACCGTAATGGCCCTCTGAACGATACTGTAGCCTCAATGTTACTTTATTTTCCAACCACAAAACACGTTAATAGCTTTAAAAATGTTTTTTTGAATATCGGGTTATGATATAACATTTCAAGTATTTGTACATTTTGTGCAAGCCTAGAACAAAAAGTTAAGGCTTTAGACTTGGTCAAAACAAATATGTTTATTACTAGATTATTAGATAAATACTTTATTTAAAAATTACTACAATATACAGCCAGGAGGCTGAATTGCGTAGAATACAATCCATAAAAATATAAAATATAATACTACTGAATTTAAAAATTAGTTTTAGTTGCTGCTTTCATTGCACGGGCAATTAAGAAGCTGTTCTTAAATCTATTTGTTTTGCACACAGGAACATTGAAGCCTCTCTGCTTACGTAGTGTAGCATTTGGCTTCTTGATGTTAAAAGGCAGAAAACGATGTAAATTATCTGACTCATTAGAATCAATTTTTCTAAAAAAGTTCTTACGATGGCGTTCTTTACTTTGAAATAACGTCTCTAATCCTGAAAGCCTTAAGGCCTCGTCATACTGTAAGTCATAACCATAAATTTTCCTCAGTGCTCTTTTCTGTATCCTTTCCATGGAATTACATAGGTATTCTGGAATACCTGACACGCAGACAGCAGGAGGGAAAGGATGCAAGCCGTTTAGAACTTAAATAACTCGGCTGGATCAACGTTTACTGTTTTCAATTGAGAAAGAAAGTAGAGCCATTTTGCTGCTTTGTTTATGACCTCAGACACATGGGAGTTCCACTTCAAGTCACTCTGTAAAACGTCACCCAAGATTTTGAAGAATCAACAGAATTCATTTCTTGATCATCAACATTCACGTTCTCTCTTTCTGTTTGTGAATGGGAAAATGAAATCCTCAGTTTTTTACATTTTTCCGGATGTATCTGAAATTTATTCGCAGCTGACCATGTTGAGATCTCATTCACAGAGGTTTGGGCGTTGCTTGGTAGGGTTTTGATGACAATCTCGTATGTGGTTGTGTCATATATTAGTTTTATACTACAATATAGTTTTCTAAGTAATAACAGGACAATGCAGGCGAAAATAGAAACAAAAAAAGCGACCTTTAATGTGTTACGTTATGATTTCAACAGACGTTTAGTGGGAACTTCGACCGTTTCAAGATTGTGTCGCATAGATTCATTACACCTATTGTGGCACGCTGTGTGAGATTCCATCCACTCCAGTGGCGCAGTCACATATCCATGAGAGTGGAGCTGTACGGATGTGTATCAGGTAACACAAATACACGGCTCTTGGTGATTAATTTTCAAATAACCTATTATAACACAAACGAAGGTAAATCAATAGATGTTCATTGCCGTGAGAAAGCGTGTCTATGGCTCTTTGGAAAAAGGTCGACATCATTCTGTAATAGTCATAGCCAAAACCAAATCCTTTTACGAGCCAAGTGGAGCCGGTGCTTATCTCCGGTTTCTGTAGTGTTAAGCGGATGAGAGTCATTGACTCCCCATGGACGGGACTTTAATCCGTCGCAGATTAACCCCTGCAGAAGTTTGGTACTCATTTTACCCACCTCGGGAGGATGGAAAGCCGAGTCAAGTTTGGCAGAAAAGAAGGTCACACAAATGTTCAACACTTGGCTGAGCCGGGGTTTGAACCTGGAACCTTGAGGTTGGAAGGCAGAGATCTTACCACTGCGTCAACCACGCCGCCCTTGTAATAGTCGTAACATTCGTCGTTAACTGTCTTGTAGTTATATTAATATGTTTTCTAATTCTAGTTCATTGTCAAAGAAAAGAAAATTCTTTTGGTTTATAGCCAAGGAATTCCAAATCACTCTTCGGCGAAGATCATTGCAAAGGAGTATAGCCATATTGTTGATGGCACCGCTTTTAAACACCTTTTTATGTGATCATGGTTTTGACTCTTAGTGTGACTGTTGCAGGTGTCAACTTTTTTTAGAAATAGCTGAAGAATCCGACCTTTTGTTAGCGCTGAGTCAGAGTTAATTCGAAAACTCATTTTAGTTTAGCATCAATTTGTTATTACAGAAACCGTGAAATGCCTTCAGTTGAATGACGAGTGTAAACATTGCCAAAGCGAAGTGCATTAAACTTGACTGATTTTATATGTTGAAGATATTGCAATTACTGACTCGAACTAAAGTAACTTCGGAGACAAAGGAGAACGAATCATAAATTACTAATCAAGACCAATAAAGTATAAACTTAAATAAAACCATTGCTGGTGTGACAGTTATCTAAACATCTTTTTCTAGGACGTTTCTGCAATCAGCCATTGGGAATGCAAAGTGGTAAACTCCCCAACAAAGCTCTTAAAGCTTCGTCAACATGGCAAGCTAAATACGCTGCTCGAATGGCTCGCTTGCTTCGTGGTACCGTCTGGGTTGCTAAGTACAACAACCACAATCAGTGGCTTAGTTTAGACTTGAGAAGGTCAACCAAAGTCACTGGTTTTGCTATTCAGGGAAGTGAGGACAAGAATTGGTGGGTCACTAGAGTTTGGCTACAGTTCAGTCAAGATGGAGTCTACTTCGCCAATTACAGGAAATGGGGAAAAAACGTGGTAGGTAGTCAGTGGTAAGCGGAGGTGATGCAATGTCCAGTTCCCAATATACTAAGTTTCCGATCCCCCCAGAAATATTAGGTTCCCCCAGTTAAGGATCATACTTTCCATTGAATATCACAATATTAAGATCGAAAGCAGTACAAGCTCCAGTGTCGAATTTTATTATCACCTTAAAAGGACGTTGGTAACTTCTTTGTAAATTCTGTTCCTTGTTGAAAGTTCCAAGTGTAAAAAGGTTTTCTTTATTTGTTGTCATTTATCAAAGTTCAAAGTTCCCCTCCAATTTTGACTCCTCGTATAGATTTTTCAGAATTTTACCCCCCCCCCCCCCCTTTCCCCCATTTACTTTGTATGGAACTTTCTTCTTAACTCTTTCTTATTCAAGAATTAATTTAGTTTGTAATTACTTTAATTGTTTAATTTCTGTTTTATCTCTCAGTTGTTCGAAGCAAACCGCGATCGTAAATCTGTGAAGCAACTGTCGATCGACCCTCCGATTCTATGTCGCTATTTGAGGATTCAACCTAGGGGATGGAGATCTAGAATCGCTATGAGAGTGGAGATCTATGGATGTTCTCACAGTATGTTATCGTGCCTTTTTGAATTTTAGGATGAGGCTACACCTAACCTTTTTACCCGAATGTATAAAGTTTTAATCTCTGAGAATAAACATTATAAGGACTTATATTCGGAGGGATATTAGGGACTTTAAGAAATTAAGACGGCAACGCTCACGGCGATGGCTCGGAAAAAGAAAAATTCTGATTTGCTATGTACTTCTTTCTCCGGGTAATACAAATTTTGTTTTCTCCGCCCAAGCTTTGTGGACAGAAAAAGAATAAAAACTCCTACTTGAAGGTAAAAAATGCTGAAAACATTTTTATTATCACATCCTCGTTGTCCAAAGAACTCCAAATTAGGTCTTTTCCAGCTTGATGCATTCCAACTTGTGGTTATTGTGTTTACCATTATTTTTGCACGTCGTCGTTGGCGTCGCCGTCCTCATTTCTTAAAGTCCCTAATATGTTTTGTGTACCAGTTGACCGTGTGGCTAATAATCGGGGGTGGGCTTATATTCGGAGTGGAATATCTTTGGATTGGGGCTTAAATTGGAGGGGGGGGGGGTTAAATTCGGGATTCCACGGTACTTTAGATTGATTAGCATTTCCTTCCTTGCTCCGTAGCTAAGTTGTATTCTTCCTTATATCATTATTCTTGCTTTTTCCAGATCGTTGTGATATGCCCCTTGGTCTTGAAGATAGGCGGATTGCTGATCCAGCAATGAAAGCTTCTACATACTACAACTATTACCTCGGACCGTGGAACGGCCGGCTCCGTTCCCGCCGAGAGGGAAGGCGAGGACCATCATGGTCTGCTAAGAGAAAAGACAGACACCAGTGGCTTCAGGTTGACTTCGGAGCGTTGACAAAAGTCTCGAGAGTTGCAACGCAAGGGCGACAGAACAGTCATCAGTGGGTCAAAAGCTACTTTGTCAGCTACAGCAGGAAGGGAATCATTTTTAAACTTTACAAAGAAAAGGGGAAACTTAAGGTATTATATGGTTTAGCTTGTATCTCATCCTTATTAGATTAAACCTACGCAAAAGTTTTGGGATAGCAAATGATATTATTAGTGTTCGCGCGTTTGCTACTCCTAAATTTATTTGCAGTTCTTGAAGTTTTTTCTGATAAAAAAAAATAGTCAAATAGCAAGAATCAAAACTTACCCGACCCTTACTTCAGCCAATCACGAACATTGTTTAATTCTGTGTCCTCTACACGAAGCAATAGGCAAACGTTTGAACCAATCAAAACAAAGATAAAGTTTGCCCAATCCTTCCTTTAGCCAATTACGTTCATTGTTTAATTCTGTGTCGTCTACAAGAAATAATAAACAAAGGTTTTCTTGCAGCTTTGACAAAGTAAAACAAAGCAATGTGACAAGTTTTTAAGTCAATTAAATACAGGTTTTAATATTGTTATATTTACATCATAGTAGGAATTCCGAAATACTCTTAAATAAGTAGTTTCTTTTTTAGAAAGATTTAACCGTAACTGATGCGATCTCACATTCAACACACATAGACTGAAATATACCTTCTGGGACTGCCTCAGTGTTTTCCCAATTCATTCCTTTTGGGAAATAAGGTTTTTTGTTTAAGCTGAACATTTTTTCGAGCCTCTTTCATTACCACATCTGAAACAAAGAATCTTATTTCACAAGAGGAATGTATGGGGAAAACATCAAGGCCATCGGAGGAGGTTTTTTAATGACGAATGAAAACCAGGTTCATCCAATCCGTACGACCTCGGTTTGTTGCCAAACTAAAAAGCTACTATTTAAGTCTTACAGCTTTTCTCTATTGCAGTGTCAAGAACGTTTGATAATTTTTATGTTAGAATCTTAGAGATCGGAGCTGAGATTAAGAATCTTAAAGAACAACATCTTTCCTTTTCGGCAGTTGAGTTATTTCTAGCTTCTCTTTAAAACTACTTTATCAAATTTTTGTTTAACGCCAACATTCATTCACTAATGACAAGATTTCTCCTTAAAGATTTTTAGAGGCAATCACGAAAGGAGTATCGTCATCACAAACAGATTTGAACATAAAATCACAGCGCGGTATATACGAATACATCCAAGGACCTGGTACGGCTGGATCTCAATGCGTGTTGAATTCTATGGTTGCACAGTAGGTACGTAGAATAAATGTTTTAGTATTGGGCTCGTACAGTCATAAAAGTGCTAAAAAACTTGTGAAGGTCCTAAAAAGTTCCATATAAGGTCAGGTAATAAAAGTAAAAAATTGTTGCATTGGTTATTAAAATGTTAAAATGTTTTAAAAAGTTGAAAAATACCAACGTTTCGACTAAATCCAACAGTCTTCTTCACTGAGCCGGGTAAAGTGATGGTAAAAGCTATAAAAAAAGCGTTTAAAAAATCCGAAAAATGAATATAATTAAAAACTATTGTTTCTTTTTATTTAAAAGTCAAGCCTAGATACTCCCAAGGGACGGAAATTTCCTTATAACTAAATCTGAAAATCTACTGGTGCGCACACGCATCAGTTGAAGTTGAGCAAAAAACTCTGAAGTGAGCTCAAATATTGTTTATTTATTCGATAACTTTAAGAAAGAGTGTAAATTTCATCAATTAAGATCTGTATATTCAAAAACTTTTAAAGCTTAGGGTCTTTACATTTTGTGCTTTTCCGGTACGTGGTTTATAGCTGTATGCGGAGATTCCAAACTCTCCCGTTTAATGGACGCCTCGTTTTTGACGATTGCCAGTTTCCGGCCTCCCGTTTGCCCCTGAATATCTCCCGTTTTCTTTTTTTTAAATAATGGTGGTAGTTTTGTAGAGTATGAACATAAAATATTATTATTTTTCACTAGATGAGTTTTTCTGCAAACTAAAACACTAAACAGGCTTCAGAGTTCAGACCTCACTCATGCATAATATATATAAAAGAAAAACTGACAAACAACGTTTTAGATTTGTTAACTATATTTCGACCGGCCACTACCGGTCTTCATCAGTTCTAAAGGATAAATTTACATTGTCTCATTTTATATATACGTTAGTGAAATATGATATGGCCTACAGAGTTTGAAGTTTTTTAAATATAAACGGTAGAAAAAAGATAGCTGCTATAAGTTACAGATTAAGTAAATAAGAATCTGAACTAAATATGATATGGATTCTAGATTGAATATAAACGCTACAAATTACAAAAGAGATAAAGATACGCAATATCCTATTACTATTAGAATAAGTGGAAAAGGTTACAAGTCTTCTCTTATATTAAGTCCGTAAGGTTCGAGAGTATTCGCTTTGAGGA
>JAODFW020165276.1:0-12634 GCA_027575235.2 Palythoa mutuki | reverse complement strand
AAGATTGAACTAGTGCAGGAAGGAAGATTGAACTAGTGGAAGAAGAAAGATTAAACTAATGGAAGAAGGACGATTGAATTGAATTTTTATTTTGCCATAATCTAATTTTTTACATGATTAATTGTCAATAACTATTATGAAGCCAAGTAGAGGAAGAAAGATTAAACTAATGGAAGACGGAAGATTGAACTAGTGGAGGAAGGAAGATTGAACAAGTGGAAGAAGAAAGATTAAATAAGTGGAAGAAGGAAGATTGAACTTGTGGAGGAAGGAAGATTGAACTAATGGAAGAAGAAGCAGGAAGTGGATGAAAGCGGAAAACCTTAAGTCATATCAGAGGAAAATGTTGGGGTGGAAGTAAATGGAATTTTAATTGACGAAGAGAACATTAACCCTGAAAAGTAGAGTATTCATGATGGAGGGAAAAAATTGCTGATACAGTGATAGCAGAGGGAGGAACTAACTAAGTATTTTGTGACGAAGGTTGATCAAAAGAGTTTAAATTGGGAGACAAGAAAAGTAAATGAGACCGTGAAGCATATAGTGCCGAAAGGTATAGCACAGACAAATTAACTACATAAACCTGAGGTTCTACCATTCTAAGATTAATAGAAATAGAAACACATCAAGTTTCAGCAATATGTTAATAACAAAAGCCAAAAAAAGTTTACTTTTTTAAAATATTAAAGAGTCAACAAGGTAATTTTTGTTTAGTAACATTCTGAATCGATGAAATTACTTGATGGAGAAAATATGTACTTGTCAAGTGCTTTCGCTTTGATGTTTTCTACCATCCGTTTGCTCGTCATTTCCAACCAGAAATCTTTTCAGCAACGAATATCGCTTTGGGATTTGCTAACAGTGTTCTTATTTTCGTGCAAGCTTTATGGAATTATCAGCAGAATAATTCACAGTGGCAAGTCTTTCATTGTTGTTGGCTTCCATGGCAGCCACTTTCTCACACAAAGTTGGAGATGGCGCCAGTCGTGGAAACCGATAAAATCTTCATTGTTGTTAATTGGTTGTACTTCCTACTACGGTCATTCTTATTGACCGTACACCTATTTTTCATATGTGAAATTATAATGTACGTTTTTATGGAAACAAACTTTTTTTTAATTCTTTATTTACTTATATACTTATACTATTAAATAAATAATAAATAAATGAAATAAAACTACCACTGGACTTTAATTGAAACTCGGCGACGTGTCGCCCAGGACCACTGGGCTTCTTCATGCACGTTCGTTTGTGCAGGCCGAGATGCATGATGGGACACCACGCAAAGCAGTGTCCCAAGAGTGTGACAAACGAAACCTCAGTCCACCACTCCTATTTAAAGAGGGGGCTTCGACTCTCTCCCAGATCGCCTCCTTCACTACCCGCTCGAACCATCGCGCCTCCTTGTCTAGAATCTTAAAATCAGGAGGGAGGGTGTTGTGTCCACTGGCCTCTCTATCGGTTTATACTCCCCGCAGGACATCCTTCCATTTTACATTTGTTTTTATAGTACTTTATTACTAATATGATAAAGTTTATTGCAAAATAGTTACAGGTGTTCTCCAAAATGCCTAAAACTACAGTAGGGCACGACAAAGGGACAGTAACACCAGTATTTTCTATAATACAAACTGCAAGGGATCTCCATAGATATTGAATTATGTTACTGTACCAAAAGAGAATCAGATGATCAATTGATTTGCTCAGATAAAATGTGCAGTTATCACCAGAGATGTCAATAAGGGCCGTAACCCGTAACACCTATTATGGCTGAGCTGACTCGATGTTACGAGTGACTGTGAAGATTTTCATTACAAGTAAAAAGACTCAGAAAGAGTGCAAATTATGTGAAGAAATTCTACGGTTGACACCTTTAATGAAACGACTGCTTAAAAATTTATTGACATCCCTGATCACTACCGATAATAGCTATCTTTGCTAAAAGTTTATTGTTGCCGAAATCCGGTGCAGAAATCTATACTGAAAACTTTGTAGTTTTGTTTGTACCGTACAAGAGAACGATGTTCGATATGAAAGATTCCATTTAGAGAGTGAGAGGTCTGTACACCACCTTATTTGAGTCTTTCTAGGCTTTGACGCCCCTGCTTGCATTATTACGCCATAAGTTACTTTTGTACATTTTTGTTTTGTTGGTATTTCTTCCAATTTATTTGATGCAACTTCAAATCTTCTTCCATCTCACAGTCACTGATGGATATTTCTCAAGATTTTGGTATTGCACTTATTATGCTATAGGTCACTGATTGAATTGGTTACATCGAATTAAAAGACGTACTGATTCGTCCAATAAATCGTTTACAAATCGAACACCATTACGAATCCAACTATCACGGCACATAGTTTTTTCGTCAACAGTATTATTGAGATTAAGATAAAAAAATATATTATTTTATTATCAGTTATTGAGATTGCTCCATGGTTGTATTATGTAATCGACTGCATTTGTAGAATTAAATAAATCCAGCCCAAGATTTTAATATGCCTTTCCAAAAGGGATTATAAAAATTAGTAGCAAAATGTTTGATTGATTTTTTATATAAGAACCAAACTTCTCTCTAATAGCCAATAGTCGAGACGTACAGATTCTTCCAATCTGCATGCTAATAATGATTAAATGAAGTCTACTAGAAGGCAAATGACAATGGGTCTTTCTTTGTCAACAGAGAGGGGAAAACGAAAACGACGAAAATTGGTGGAAGAACATAAGAAGACGCCAATTTGTAAGTGGTTCAGTATAGAATCCTGTTGGAAAATTTTCAGTTTGGTTCGGTGTATTGAATTTATTGTACAGCGGTCATGAAGTATAGGGTAGGTTGCATTTTGTGTCCATTAAATTTTACGTTGCGTAATTCCAAATGCGCTATATTTTTGTGTTTGTATCTCCATTTATTCTGGTGACTTGAACAATAAGAAAACAGTTTACGTTTCAGATTTTACAGGGTTCTTACGCTTCCTGGAAATTCCTGGAATATTTTTTCTTCGGGGAAAGTCCTGGCTTTTTGTTATTGTTCCTTGGAAATTCCAAGAATATGAAGTAAAATGAAGGTTTCTCAGGGTTCGTACGGTCATAAAAAATCCTAAAAGTCTTAATCCTCTAAGCCTCAAACACGATAAATGATGTGTTGGTAAATTCTCCCAACCGAGCTTCATACTTTTTATATAAGCAGTTTGGGAGAATTTGGCTTTTCAACTTCCACAGCTTATTCACTTTGATCAATTCCTTACTTCTCATATACCAGTTATATTATTTTGTTTGAGTTATGTTAGGAGAAGTTAGATGTTAATAAAAAGAGACTGAAAAGTTTGAATTTCAAAAAAATCTAATTTTATGACTTAAAAGTCCTAAAGAAATTAGGAAGGCCCTAAAGCGTCCTAAAAAGGCTCTAAATCGAATGACAGACAGTAAATTCTCAATAAAACCTTAGATACCACTACAAAATGGGGTTTTGCGACTTGATCCTTCATTTTGTTGGGTCTGTCACAAGTTAGACCATGATGAAGTAGGGCTCGTGATAGAGCATAACAGGTCTCTACCAAAACTGCCTGCGTAGCTGGCGGTCTGGTGATGAGGAGTAAAAAATTGAAAATTCGGACGCCGCTTTTGATGAGATGGAGAGGAAAGACTGGGGAAAAGTGCAAAATATGGACATCTAGGGGGAAGGGTTGAGTGGAAAGTGTCGACACTGTTTTATTGCCTTATTTGACTTGTGTATTATATGTGGGATTTTTTCCGAAGGATATGCAACGTACATCAGCAGTTCCAAATCACACTGTACCATGGTGCGTGTTCTGAATCATTAACAAGCATCAAAATTTCATGATCTGAAAATCACAGACGTTCTACATATACATCCTTTGGGAAAAGCCCGCTTTCAACCAAGTGATGCTTCGATCGAGTGTAATTTAATCGGACGTTTAATTGAAGGCTATAAAGACCAATTGTTTTCAAAAAGAAACAAACTCATAACTTTGAATGCTTTGTTAACATATTGATGTTTTTTCTGACGTTCTTCTCCTTAGCAACTCTTTACGTTCAAGAGACACAAGAGCCTTTTAGCCCGGTATGTAACTTTAAAATTATTTTTTTATTTGAGAATAATGAACTGCAAATTTGCTTTTTAAAGTTAGCACCATGCATCAAAAACATTGCAATCGCAGCCCATCTATTTTCTAATTTTTTGTTGATAAGTTTCCTCTGGAATGTGGACTCTTAGACTTGAAACCCCAAATTTTGGGCTGTGAATCCAGAATTTCAGGCTTGAATTGTAGAATCTGTGGCTGTGAATCCGGAATCTAAGGCTGTAAATCTGGAATCTAAGGCTGTGAATCCAGAATCTTTTTAGGCTGTGAATCCAAAATCTTAGGCTGTGAATCCAGGATCTTAGGAGTCGCTGTGAATCCGAAATCTTAGGCTGTGAATCCGGGAATGTTAGGTAGTGAATCCAAAATTTTAGGCTGTAAATCCAGAATCATAGGATTGGAATCCGGAATCATAGAACTGGAATCCGGAATCCTTGGTCTTGGAATACAGAATTTTGAGCTTGAAATCGGGAATTCAGCCTCTATACAATACAATTCAGTATCCCTGAGCTGGAATCCTGGTTACCAGTTAGCGGAGACTACAATGCAGTCCAGGGTTTCCGAACTTAAGAACACAGAATCTGGAACCAAAAATCATTTACTTACACAGAATGAAACATCCGCACAATAACAAGTTGTTTAATTTGTTTATGTTGGGTCAATTTACTTATGGCTTACGGTATGTAGAAAAGGAAACATATCAGTGCCAAGTTTTCGAGTGTTCTTAAACTGTTTGTTTTAAAGTGTGTTTCGTTTCCTCAAAAGATCTAGAAACTGGCTTACAAGAGAAGTAAAAGGATGATGGTGTACCAAAACTGTTTGTGTTAGAGAGTCATGGGTTCAACTCCCGTGAGCGAAAAAGAGGCTCTGTCAACAAGAATATTTTTTCTATATTTCTTTCAAGCTGCAGATTTATACTTCAATTTATCAACGTATGGATATATTTAGCCTAGCAGTTAATAGGACATATACCCAATGTTCCATCCACAAGAACCCAGTGGCCTATACAGTGGAATCCTGGTATAACGATATTCGGTTTTACGATATTCCCGGTATAATGATAAACATTCGTTTCTCCGGCAAAAGTTATAGTAAAATGTATGGGGCAGAACCCCGGTTTAACGATGGGGATTTTGTTCCTCGAGAGCAAAATCTTTCCTTGTATAAAGATAAAATCAACATGACAGACCACAGGAAATGCTGTTTTTATAACAAAAGAAACTTTAATTAATAAACATCAATGCTTCTGTCAACAATCATTGTTCTTGCTTACGCTCTAGCAACCATGAATGCTGATTGATGTGTTTTAGACCGCTTCAGATCATAGAGTAAAAACGCGTACGTCACCTTTGTCCCGGTATAACGATATTTTTAGAAGTTTTCCCACAATATCGTTATACCAGGAATCTCAGTATAACGATATCCTGGTTTAACGATATAATTTTGACGTCCCCTTGGCATATCGTTAAACCGGGATTCCACTGTACTTCTTATTTATTTTCTTTTTGCCAATTTTAAAAATTTGTCATTTCTATCAGTGGTCTTCGTGTGAAAATTATATGAACGCATGTCTTTCCGCTCTTACCAATGTTCCGCGGATTATTTCTACAACATAACTTTTTTTCTTTTTCTTTAATGTTTGTAACAAATAAATCAACTGGCAATGTTTGTAATTTTTGCATCTCTGCATAATTTTCTCGATCAATGTTTAAATTTTGCGAGTCAGTTTGCCAGTATTCTTGTTCAGCGATATTTTCTGCTTCGGTGTTAAACTCTTCAACACACAGCTTTAAAATCTCTCGGAAATATATCTCCCCGCTAGGCCTCTGAAAAGCGCCTATTGTCAAGCCTAACTGACTGTCTTTTAATTCAAACTTTGTGGCAAGTTTTATCTCGCTAGCAGCTTTGAATTCCCCTCCTTCTGCAATAGAAGTTGAGCCAACATCCGAGAGATAAACAGCTTTGTTTACGGCTAGAGAAACCTGTTCGCCTGGAAAAACATTCTTGTATGACACAACTTTCACATCTTCGCGTCTGTCGCAGTAATTCACCATTCTAAACAGTGCAAACTCGAACTTAGCAGTGTTTCTTTTGTCGTTAATTGCGACAATCTCATTTTTTGCAGCAGGTTGAGGTTCGCGTCTGATCTCAGGGATACCCGTGGATTGATTATGCAGAACACGCAAAGTGACTCCATACGTAACTTGGTACGGTCCGTGTAATCGAACGCGAGAAAATACATTTTCCTCGTCCTTCTCAATAACGTAGAAACTGACTTCTGGTGATAAATAAATATGGCTAACTTTTAGAGAAAAATTAAGTTTATCAACTTTTAGCGCAGCCGAGTAAACTCTTTCATCTGGATCTGGCGGTGCCTGAAAAAGCATAAAGTCGGCGATCAATGCCTCTTGGCCCTTTATACCGGTTTTGTTCTTAATAGTAATACTACACTCGCGGCTCATTTCGTCTGCACCAGCTGAGAACACGTTCTGAACTAAAGTAAGCTCCTTATCTGCAGAGTTTTATAGAGAAGCTGTCTCTACTCTTTAGATGATTTTTCGTCGACGGGCCAATACTAAAATGAAGTATCGGATCGAAACAATTAAAAACGGGCGACGCCCATGATGTTTTGTTATTGTTTTCTTTTCACGCAGGCTGCAGGGAAGGGCACATATATTGTGTGTTTTTCCTAATCTTTTTCAAAAGGGCCAGCTTAGGGCGATACAGTGCGGTTATATATAGCAACAGACAATAAGAGTGCTTCAAACTAATATATTTTACCTATCTTTCTTTATACTTCCATCAATGAAGACAAAACAGCTTCCTGTTAAATCAGGTTTAACACCGTTGCTTTATCCAACGCGAACCTTAAGACCTATTTATCCATACTTGTAACTTTGGCCCCGTAGAAAGTAAAGCGTTTTGGGTTCACATTATAGCCTTGTTTAAGAGCGTTTTCGACCTTCCACACTAGACTACGATAAGAAAACTTCCGTTTTCGTCACCAGCTTTGCTTGACAGTGTTTTTCTTCACTGCGCATGTTCGAAATGAGCAGTGACGTAAGCATTGAAAACGCTGCGCTTCCGTTTCAAAAACCTTCATTCTGGAAGGCGTTTTTGAAAACCTTCGTTTTTGGTGACATACATCACCGTTTTCGATCTTATTAAGCCAGTGTTACACGTTAAAACTTTTAGTTGAAACTCGTGTGCAACAACGAGCGAGACGAGTTTCACCAAGTGATGTTACACGGTGAAAGGCTTTGGTTTTTTTCGCCGCAGCGACCGCTGTAACTGTTGCAAAAGTAAAAAAGGCCTACTCTGGGATGCAAAGTCGCCGTTACTTTGGGCGACTTAAGGCGATTTACGGCGACTTTGCACAATTTAAGGCAACTTAAGAAGAAAGTTGAAAAAAAATCACCGCGTCTTTGTGCAACCTAAGGCAACTTTGTGCAACTTAAGGCAATTTTGTGCGACTCTGCGCGACTTTTGGCAACATTGCCCGACTTTAGGCGACTTTGCGCGACTTAAGGCGACTTAAGGCAGTTCTACTTTTCGTGAAACCTGTCTCGCAATGGAAATTCAAAAAAGCTTCACCAAACCGACTATGTTACACGGTGCAACGTCTGGTGAAACTTGTTTCGCATCGTTGTTGCGCACATATATCAGCGAAAAGTTTCAACGTGTAGCACCGGCCACAACTGGTGCCGGCCCGGCAACGTTAAGAAACGCAGACAAATTTGTCACAAGCATCAAATTGCCACAATTTGAGTAAAAGCAAATCAGATCTTTCCTTACTTTAGACTCTCGCTCTGATATTGCTACCAACCACGATTGAAACACAGGCACGCAATGTGTTTTTATACAACTTAAATCAAATTAAAGTTTTCCAGCGAACCCCTAGGAAGCTCGTGCATTCGGCGCTCAGTCGCAGCCTCAACAATTATTGTGGCAACTTCGGCCTTGATTTGTTCTTCAGTAAATTATTTTTAATCGCTGTGTGAGTTTTTATTGAAGAAAAAACGAAATAGGTACAAGGTATTGGGACACAAACCACACATGTATTGTGCGACAGAATTTAGAGGCTACAATCCGCGACAAAAATATTGAAACACTTGTGCTCCCCTTTTTCAATGTTGTATGGGTTAAATTTACTAAAAACTGCATGAACGGTTGCTACGGATTTTAAACAACATTGAGTTGGGGAGAGGGGAAGTTTCACTTCTTTTTGTCGGGGATTGTAGTTGCCTTCATTGTTTGTTGAGGAGTCTTCAAGAATCACCTGACAGTAAATCTTTCATATTTCATGTTTTACGCTGTATATCACTTAAATAGATTACCGACTATTTCTACCTGAAAAAATTTCTTACTTTTCAAGTCTCGTATAGCCGAAGCTTGATTACGTAATTTTCAAAATGCTGAACCTATACTCCAATTTTCATTCAAAGCATGCAGAATTGTCGGTTTTGAAACAGTTTTGAGTACAAGTTGATCTTCCTGCATTATCCAAGAGAGCTAATATTTAATAATTATTCACATTCAAAATTTTGTGGTATAAAAGTGACTGAAACTTAGCGATACAGCATAAAACATAAAAAGATTCACTGTAAAGACTGCTCAACAAACAAACAATGAAGGTAGTTCGTCTCTAAATTCAGCCGTACAAACATGTGTGTCGCAAGGCGTGTCATTTTCCAATACCTTGTTTTATTTGGTTTTTTCTTCAATAAAAACCGCTCGCAGAAATAAGAACAAATTAAGAACAAATTAAGGCTGAAGTCGCCAAAAAATTAAGAACAGTGAGCCTCGGCAAAATGTGCAGCTGGTTCTTACAAAAAAGCATGTATTCAAGTTCAAGTAGATCTTCCTGCATTATCTAACGAGCTATTAAGTATGACGTATGATTATGTAATTTTTAAAATGCTGAACCTACCCCCATTTCTTTTCAGAGCAGTATTGTTTTGAAATGTTTTGAGTACAAGTTGATCTTCCTGCATTATCTAAAAGAGTTATTTTGAAGTCGCCGAATATCATAAAACAAAGAAAACATTAAAAAGGCTCTTCAGTGTTTTGTCTGGAAACACAGGAACAACCGCCGTGCCCCGTCAAGTCATGTCCGCTGATATTGGCTTTCAATTTAATAAAAAGATTGAGATTGCGACGTTTCGAAGCGTCATCGCTTCATCTTCAGGCAATAGTAACTGAAATGAAGTGTTGGTTCATTAGTTTTATTAAATTGTATTCCAAGATGTACATTTGGAACACGTCATAAATTGGAAGTTTGCAAAGTTCATTACAGCGCCCCATAGCCATGAGCAGAGTATTAAAGTTTCTAATATCGTTCAAACCAAACTGAGGTGACACTTACGTTTTCGTCGACGGATCTTGTTCTGCTGGTTACACACTTGATACAAAGCACTAAATATTTGGTCTCCACAAATTCTTCCTGACACGGGTCTATTGCCAACCTCATTAATTTTGGTCAGTGGTTTCTTCATTTGACTTGTTGTCCATTCACAAGAAAGCAACACACAGAGGATGACCGTGGAGAGGATAGTTGGGGTGCTGGAAGACATCTGCAAAAGAGTTCATATATAGTTTTAACAAAATGATGTGACCGGGCCGTACTAAGAAAGATTATGGGGAGTTAAGAAATGAGGACGGCGACGCCCACAACGACGGCAAAGAACAATAGTTAACACAATAACCGCACGTTGGAATGTAACGGCCTGAGCATCTGCGCTGCACGTTGTTGTCGCCCCGGGAAGGGGAGGGGTGGGGTGGGTGTGTGTGTGTGCAACCTGAAGAAGACTGGTATCAATGGCCAGTTGAAATGTTCTACATCTTCTCCATGTCTCTTTTTCACGTTGTAAAGTGTTTCAAGTTCATTTACATAGTGATTACAAAACCTTGGACATAAAAGTTGGCTAAAGGCGCGGAAAGGTGAATCTTTGTTTACATTCCTTGCTTCCTTAGCATACGTGCTTCTCTTTCTAACTGAAATACATATTGAGAAGTACTGAATATTAAAACAGCTTTCCAAAATAAGCCTCTTTTGAAAAAATGAAACCTGTCTGTTACATACTGTTCTCATGATGCGGTTTTAAATATTGCAAATTTTACAAAGAATGTTTTTGCCACCCAGTTGCTTTACGTTTTTTCGGACACTAATACCTTTTTTCAAACTGCTTGTACAGAACCAAATTTTGGACGCTGACCAAAATTTATTTGCCTTTCTCAAGTTTTAAACTCAATTCCCTTTTATTCTGGTTTTTTCTTTACCTAAAGTTGTATGCTAATGAAGCAGGATGTAAACAATGACGTCAGAAAAGATTCACCTATTCTAACCACTACGTGGAACTTACCGGGGCCCAGTGGGACACGTAATTGCATAAATATCGTTAATCTTTCGCACCCCTCTTCTTTGGGGGCTAATACTGACGTAATTCACAATCAGAGACAAATAATTCTTAAAGTTGCTTCAGTGTTATAGTCTCTATCAAAAAATGGCGACGATTTTAATATTCTTTTGTCTACATTCAAATTAGCCCTACTAGCCTCGTCCTTGTGTTAAAATTTCAAAAGAATATGTTACTCTAGACGAGGCTGGTAAGGTAATTTGAATGTAGACAAAAGACTATCAAAATCGCCGCCAATTTTCCATAGGGTCGATGACCATTGATCGTGTTGCTTAAGGTACTCTTTGTAAACAACAACCCCCCGAGGGTCTGCCCTTCCTTCTTCGTTATCTTCCTCTTCATTCTCCTCTTCGTCAAAATCCGAGTCCAGCTCGTGGTTAGACTGTAAGTGCTCCATAACATTTGCAATAGGCTAGTCATCTTCGTCGATAAACTCAATTTGGAGCGTATTTTGGCATCTTCTAGCATCAGATCGGTGAGAAGTGGCATCCATATTTAAATACCCTCTCACCGAAACACACTCCTCTAGCAAGAAACAAAAATTACTTGCAATCGAGAGGTTTATTTGCCCAAATTTATTTACATTTAACCCGCAATTTTGAAAAATATCTAGGCCCAGCCTTACTCGGTCTGTAAACTACGAGCAAAATTGGGAAGCTGGTACTTTTCCAACATATATGCGTTGTTGGGATGTTTTGGTTAAGTTGAAAATTTGTAATTGTAAAATAAAAGTTTGTATCTAATTACCTGCCTGGCGTGGATAACAAATGCTAGTGGATTATGTACAGGCTATTAATTTACCTCATTCTACTTAACTTAATTTGCTTCAAGTCACACAACCCTATTAGAGGCAGTGTCATATTTAATGCAGAAGTTTTATTCCACATCTAGAAAAAAAAGTGTTCATAATTACTAATGAAAAAAGGTTGTATGAAAGATTTCAGTTTTTTCCTTCTTTCTTACTCGAAAACATACTTTAAAAACAACTGTTATTCACAGAAAGAAACTTTCATTATCATTTCACGTAATTGAAAGTTCGTTGTTTCACCACAAGCCATGGTCATTTTCCAAGCTTCGAAACGTGGTGGGGTACGCGATCATGATCAAGCCATGAGTCTTTCATTCCCGATGACAGCATAGCTGGGCGTGACACTTCATTATCCTGCGTTCGACTGGCAGCACAGTACACACGGCGGAGTCAAAGATAATTCCCTTGGACTGCAATAGACTTCAATAAATGCTACCATTTAAGGCCCAGTCAAAACGTCGAACCTCACACCTGCCAAATCTAATGCATTAGAATCGGCATATAAGAAGTTCGATGGTTGAACTAGGCCTAATCCAATTTCACAACGCACTCAGTACACCAAATCGAACTCACGTGAAGCACAAAACAATACAGTGACTGAAAAGGAAGATCCATTACGTAAACGAAGTCAGTTTCCCGGAGAAAGTCAAGCAGATTGAGAGGGGAATGCTTTTCTGTCTTTACAGAAATGTCAAAATTCATGCACAGCCGTACGAGGGAACACTAACATTCGAAAGACACAAGACGATAAAACCGAAACTAGGATTGCGCTCTCTTTCGTCAAAAGTTATAAGAAATAGTTATAGCTTGATACCATTAAGCTTGATGTAGAATTGTTGTTTAGGGGAAATACAAAACTTAACTATTTTTGTATTCTTGGCTCAAAAACATTTTCCTTTTATTATTTCAGACATGTCATGCAACTTTGAAAACGATCTCTGTGGCTGGCGTCAGGCATCGGATGATGAAATGGAATGGATTCTAATAAGTGGAAGCACACCAACCGCGAATACTGGGCCTATTGGTGACCACACCTCCAGTATTGGTAGGTCGAAGATACCAAAGCAATTTTGTAAACTTTGCATATTAATAACAAAGACCTCTACGATAACGAAAAACTTTAAAATAAATAAAACACACAATTAACTAGCCTGCTAACGTCAGATCTTTCAACTCTTTTAGCCCCAGGCAATTTATTACCATTTCACTTCCCCTTGAATAATTAAAAAATGATAATTAACACTTATTGACTGGGACCGAGGGAAACAGTATGTTTTGTGGTCCCGAGACCGCCGATGTTTCCCGAGGC
>JAODFW020164316.1:0-12640 GCA_027575235.2 Palythoa mutuki | reverse complement strand
ATAGATATGAGTGTTTTATCTCCAAGGGCCATGTTATTTTCTATTTATAATTATTTATATAAAATCTTCATAGTCAAGCAATGCCTATGTCTTCAGAAAATCTTAGGAAATCATTGGAACTATCTAACAGTTTCCGAAAATCTACGGGAAGCTTCATATAAAATATTTAAAAACCGTTTTTTATGCATTTTTGGTTTTTTTAAAATTTTTGGAAAATCTTTGGAAATCTTCGGCAGTGTTCTAAAATCTTCAGAAATTTTCGTAAGTACATTAAAATCGGTTTTTAAAATTTTCAGAAAATCCAGTGTTCGGAAATCTTTGGAAATTTTCGGATTTACTTTAGAATCTGTTTTTAAGTAATTTTGAGAGTTTTGAAAATTTTTGGAAAAACAAAGGAGTGATGTCAGCGATATCTTCACTAGTGGAAAATATGTCATTCGTACGAGTGGCATATTGCCAGTAAAACACTCATATCTATGTAATAAAAAGTTATATGGAGGCAGGAAACTTGAAAAAACAAACTCCAAATGGCAATCAATCCCATAATCTTTGGTACACTTGTCCACTGAAAATTTACTTTGTTTATTATTGCCTCAAAAATACTCATATTTTATTTAACTTGTATACATTGCATTTCGAATGCTCCACATGAATTGTACACCAGCATTAACTTTTGCTATAACTAAAAAATTTGGTAATTCTACAAAAGTAGAATGTTTGTAAGGCAATCTAAAATAATTAAACTTTGATCTATTAACACACAATTTTATACCAATGATATAAAATCTACAGTTCATTTCTGTTACCATAATTTCCACCGAGATAGTTACAGTATTGCATATTGAGAAAACAAACAATCGCTAAGTTCTCACAGCAGCACATACAGGTAGTGTGCACAGTTCAGTCCTTCGTGCCAAATGTACATTTATTCCATACACAGGAAGCAGTAATTTCTAATATTGAACAATTTCATTTAGAAATAGAATTCCAGGACTTCCCAGGGGTTTTTCAAGGTTTTTGCCAGGAACATCACACAAGTAGAGGGTACATTAGAATTGCAGAAATTTCGGTCAGTCTTATTGAAAAATACTTCTGTTAAAAGCACCTCTTATACACCCCAAAACAAAGACTCAATTAAGAATATTTCACTTTGTTTCATTTTCCAGGAAATTTTATAGGGTTTTTCAGGAACATTGATGTGAAAATTTCAGGACTTTCCAGGAAAAATTTAAATTCCAGGAAGCATACCAACCCTGAACAGATAACCAGGCACGTTGGCCACCTTGTGACAATATTTAGGGGGGAAATTAGGGTTTTTTTTGAAGCCACAGTCACCACACTACAAAGAAACTTGTAGTTTGACCAGGTAGGGCAAATGTAGAACCCACGCCAAACCCTTTCAATTACATCGGTCGTGCCCAACCATTATAGAAAGGAAAAAGGTACAGATTTTTAGGGGGAAATCCATAAAAAGCTGGAAAAGTAGTTTTTGGGGCAAGTGAAAAGATTTAGGAATTTTAGGGCCACCAACACGCCTGGATAACCTGCAGGCAATTGCCTGGAAATTATATGGTAGATATAAAAATATGACTCTGAATATGAAAACCTAGTTTATCTACTAAAGCAGTTTGACCTTGCAATCTGACCACCAAATATTTTATTTTCCTGAGTACATAATTACACATACAATGTAGATCAAATGTTCTCTCTAATTCTGTAAGATAAGGCAAACGTTACCTTCACTTAAAAGATAATTTAGTGGCTAAGCAGTTTTCATGTCAGATTTGATTGAAACATAATTTTTTGGGTCTGCAGTTTTGGTAACATTGTTAAAAAACACTGAAAATTTCTTTTTAAAACTTGATCTTAAATCTTCCTTAAATCCTTCCAAAGGCTTTGATAATAAACTGATATTTTACAACAAAGTTTCAAAATTAACACAATGAATGCATATTCAATTTATGCATGAGGAAATAGAAAACTATGTAACAGTGTTCATACAAAAAAAAATAGTCACTTTTCAAGGAACAAAAAAACCTTTTAGGACCAAATTGATTTTTCAAGCACTTTTCAAGGGAAAATGTTAATCAAGGACTTTTCAAGTCTGTGCAATCGCTCTGTGACTGCTTGAAAACTGATGAAAAACGTTCCTAGGATTTTCTGGCAAGCAAAATGCGAAAATGAAAAAACTGAGGAAAATTTTTATGTTCAGAAAAATGCTTCTTCAGGGCTAAAAGTTTTTCATTTATCCAAGTGCACTTGAGCCACTATTTTTCAGTTTTTAGATGCACAGCTAAAACTTTTAGATGCACCACACTTAAGACACAGTTTGTAGTTCCAAAACACTTAAGCCACTGTTACACGTCAGTGAAACTTTTAGCTGAAACGTGTGCAACAACAAATGTGAAACAAGTTTCACCAGGTGCTGCACCGTGTAACGTAGTCGGTTTCGTGAAACTTTTTTGAATTTCCGTTGTGAGACAGGTTTCACGAAAAGTAGAACTACTTTCTAGTTTTGCAACAGTCACAACGATTGCTGTGGCAAAAAAAAAAAGTTTCACTGTGTAACATCACTTGGTGAAACTGGTCTGACTCGTCGTTGCACACAAGTTTCAGCTAAAAGTTTCAACATGAAATAGCAGCTTTAGCTTTACATGCATATGCAAGATGAGATTATTGTGAACTATGTCAGCAGAAAGTCCGGGAAAAAATGCTAGTGATTCACTAACTTCTTGCAAGTAATCAATTCCGACAGTAATTTGTCTCTTGTGAGAACAGAGAACCAGTGGCCAGTGATTTACAGTCATATGTCATCATTCATTTCAGTTTAGGCACAACCATGCAACTAAATTCAGTTTTTTTGGTGCATTTGAAGAATTCTAGTAAAAAACGACACCAGTTGATCACTAACTTTAAGCACTTTTCATCTGGTATACCAAATGTCCACCAGCTGAAAAATTCTACTGTTTTTAGCATCATTTGGCATTTCTTTTAAAACAGCCATAAACTTGCAAGTCCTAATTTTTTGAAAAGTAAATATTGTTGCTACAAAGAAAATATTTCTTTCAAATTATATATTACTCACTTTATTGTCTTGATTAGTTTCAAAGCTAGATACTTTTGGCACTGTTCTCTGAACAGATAGTTACAAATTGTTCTCTTTCAACTAAACATAGGTTGCAGAAGGCAAACACTTGGTTTGCATGGGACCCCAAATGAAAGAAAAGGGAGTTCTGCACTCCTCCTAAAATCTTCCACTGAAGTTCTATTGTGCTGTGCCAAACTAACAAAAAGTTGCCAGTAACTGGAGTAAAACATGGAAAATTATATCTATTACAAGTAATTCTGCAATATATAAAACATACAGAAAACTTAAATAAGTTAATACAAAACAAGTACTATTAAAATTTTAAGAACTTTAAAGCAACAATTATGAGCCAACCAAAATGTAACATAAGAAACATTAAGTACACTAATAAAAATATTACCTTTATACAACTACATACTTCTAGCTTTAATTGCTAATATGTAATACTGGTTGTAATTACTTCAAAATGTCTGTATGCGACAAAACTGATAGGAATTCCAGTCATGGTATACCTAACCAAAGTTATAACATTTTTAAACCTTTTTAGGTTTTTTAAAAGATACTTGAAGTGGTTTGTTTATATATGAGTATCCGTTTAGTGCTGCTTGTGCCTTTTCGGCTTCCGCACGGGTTGCCATGGTAACAAAGCAATAACCTTTGCCCTGATTTTTGACTTTGTCCCAGATAATGTCAATTTTAAGTATTACCCCATAGGGCTGAAATAAATAGTACAGGTCCTGTTCTTGTGCCTGAGGCCCAATATTGTAAACAAACAATGTGTGGCTATTTTGCTCAGCGGAAGCATTTGTCCCCTGTCCTGCTCCAATGCTCATTCGCTGAGAAGCAAAAGTTGGAGTCTGCAGTGGGTTGAATCGGTTTGCAACTCGATTAGTTGGGGATCGTACTGGTCCAGGAGAATTAAATCTCTGTGTTGTTGGATAAGAAACTGGCGCATGTGTTGCTGGACGACGAACTTTTGCGGCATTGTCCTCAGCAAACTTGATGTTTAGTTTCTCAAGATATCCTGGGAATTCGTGGCCATTTAATGCTGCAATTGCAGCTTCAGCTTCTGGTTTCTTGTCAAAAAGTACAAACCCAGCACCCTTTGACATTCCTGTTGTGGGGTCTCGCAATATCTTGGGCTGGATTACTGTGCCATAACTTTGAAACACTTCCACCAAATCATTTTCCATCACAGCTTTCGGCAAATTTGTGATGTACAAATTGGCACCTTTCACATTAGTGCCTGGACGTGACAATGCAACTTTCAAAAATTTATTCTGTACTGATTGACCATTGAGAACAGTAATCGCTTGCTGTGCAGCCTCTGGGGTGAAGTATTCAACAAAACCATACCCATAACTATAATTAGTCTTCTTATCTCGGCAAATTTTACAACTTTTGATGGGTGCAATTGAGCGAAACATACCTTCAAACTCTCTGTCAGTCATTGTCTGTGGCAGGTAGTTTATTATAAGATTGGTTTTGTTGACATTCCCATCATTGCTGTACTCCTGGCCTTCTGACTGACTAAAGTTAATCATAGTAGGATCTGAGGAGTGATTGTAATCAATGGTGGTTGTCATTGATGGTTGTGCAGTAAAATCTTCATGGTAGTTCATCTGGAGCCCTTGAGCATGCTGAATGTTACTGTAGCTCTCCATACTGGAAACAAACAACTTTTGCAGAATATACCTTGGCTAAAAACTTCCAATTCAAACCAAAGTTTTTTGCCCTGATAAAAATCAAAATTTACAAAGTCAAACCTTTATGAAAGTTGATCAAACTTGAAAGCAGTTATTCAAAACCTGATAAGCACTAACCCAATGTTAAATTTGTAATCCATGTTCCTATAAGTTACAACCATTTAGAAACTAATTTGAGTTGTAAATTTGGGATTGGCAGCCTTTTTCCTTGAATCATTGTTTGAATCATAATTTCAAAATCAAGCTGTGCTACATTCAAGTGCAACTTTTTTCATTTTAAACTGTTTAAGAAAAGGCTATGTTAGAAAATACTTGTTATTGGTTGCCCCACGAAAATTCCAGTCGTCTCTGACGACCGTAAAAATCGATCACCGATGGTCCATAAAATAATCTCTTTTTGATGCAGAAATTGCTATTCAAGTCTTGTTATAATCCAGGGTTGAAGTCAGCAAGCCTCTGAACAGCTGACCAATATCATATGTCTGTTACATTTCAAACTTCAATAATTATCACCAACCCAGGGTTAAATTTTAACCCATGTAGTTGAGAGGAGCTAGAGTTATCCACACTGGATATGGATAGTGAGTGTGAATTCTTCTTTCTAGCCTTATAGATAGACTTAAACTACTATTTTGGAATTAATTTTTTTTTCTTGTTAAATCTGAACAGTAATCTTTAAGTACCATAAATCTTGCAAACAAATTGTGACATGAATTTTGGCTTTGTTAAATCCTTTTAAAAGCTGAAATTCCCCACTGGAGCCACCGTCTATCACTGACTCCCCCTGGACGGAATGCTAATCTATTGTAGGTTAGCCCCTGGCAGAAGCTGGTACTCATTTTTATTTCATAGGTACTGAGATTTACCCAGCAAAATTGCAGTGAATAAAAATCGTACTGATTCTAAACATAGCCAATCAGAAGCACAAACAACAAAATTTCACTGTGAAAAAATATCGTTTGTCCAATCTGGTACATGAACAACAAAATTTCACTGATCAATGATGAATGAACGAACTAAATGTTTTGTCATCCAAGAGTCGCTGCACAAAAATCCATGTGCTTTAAAAAATCGCTGAGGTAAATTTTGCTTCTGTTTGCTCTGTTGAAGAATTTCTTTCAGAACAAGAAAACTAAAATATTGCTCAAAAAACTGAACGAGAAATAAGAAAGCTTAAAACGAAGGATGAAGATAGGAAAATTGAAGATATTTCAGTGTTTGAATTAAATGAATACATTTGCCAATTTATCATCTCGGTTCACACAAAAAATGGCAACGTGTACAAACCAAATTTGCCTTGAAGTTTAGTGGCCAGCTTCAAACAACACCTGAAGAAAAAGATCTATTCTGCTAACATAATAAACGACTTGGCATTCAAAATACCAGAAAAGTTCTTCAATTCAAGCAAAAACAGCTGAAGAAGCAAGGAAATAAACTAAGCAAGGAGTTAAAAATATTGTACCAGAAGGATTTGATCGTTTGCTTGTTTTCATGAGATTGTTATGGTATTTTCATAAACATTTGATGTTACTAATTTATGATGAACACAGTGTTAAATATTGTAAATTTTATTGGCTTTCATTAGCTTTTATGATTAATAAACTTTGTGTGGAGAGATTTAGTCTTTGTTGTTGTTGAGCAATTTTACATTGTAACAGGGAATGAAATTAACTTTTTTTCCAGTACGCCACTTGCCTCCAAAATATTTCAAAGTGGTAGCCAATGCAAAAAACTTAGTTGCCGTTTTTTTAAACAAAACTTCCCCTATTTAGCATACTTGTCATCCAACATATTAGCAAATTCTATAATATCTTATAAGTGCTGTTGTGATTATTTAACTTAAACAAATAATTTAAATCACTTTATGTTCCTCGATAAGTTTCAATGCTCATTTTAAATTAAAATTGCATTCACTTTGCTGGAGAACAGTGAACATGGCGACAAATCAGCCTGCAAATAAAGTTGTCCCATGCAACGTAAACACATATCTAAATCCAAGATGGCATCTATCTACAGAGATTTTAACGGCTTAGAAATGAGCCATGATCACTGCCACAGATTCACTTTTAAACTTCTTTAGCAATTTGTAAATATTAAGGAAAGAAGCATTGTAGTAGCCAATTTTTTCAACTAATTTTCAGGATTTAGTCACCAAAGTGTATTTGGCGCAAATTTCAAGCCCTGTGTAAACTATTTTGCACTTTTCGTCGCTTCATTTGTACGAAATAAATTTGTCTTCTACACAAAAAAGAAATCTCAGTACCTATGACATAAACATATTACAGCAGGGAAAATGCTTTGTATGATTTTTGTTCACTCGTTGATAAGTCAATAACATTTACAACACTGTGTTGAACATATATTTGCAACGCCAAATGTTTATGAAAACACAAAAACACTCATGAAAATGATCAAACCTTTCTCGTACAATATTCTTAACTCCTCATTTGTCGAAGCTACCAATGCTTTGGGTTTATTTCCTTTTCCTTGCTTCTACAGCTGTTTTTGCTTGAATTGAAGAACTTTTCTGGTTTTCCCGAATGCCAAAATGTTTATTATACTAGTATAATAGCTCTTTTTCGTCAGGTGTCGTTTGAAGCTGGCCACTAAACTACGAAACGAATTTGACTCGTACTTGTTGCCATTATTTTTGTGCGAACCGAGATGATAAATTGGCAAATGTATTCATTTAGTTCAAACACCGAAATATCTTCAATTTTTCTGTCTTCGTCCTTCGTTTTCAAAAATGTTTCAAGCAATTTACATCTCCTTCAGTTTTTTGAGCAGTATTTTAGTTTTTTGTTCTCAAATAAATTCTTTGACAGAGCAATTGCAAACAGAAGCAAACTTTCCCCCAGCAATTTTTCAAAGCACGCGGTTTTTTGTGCAACATCTCTTGGATGATGAAACCTTCAGTACGTCCATTCATCATCAGTGAAATTTTGTCGTTCGCGTTTTTTGATTAGACGAACGATATTTTTTCACGGTGAAAATTTATCGTTTGTGCTTCTGATTGGCTACATTTAGAATCAGTACGATTTTTATTCACTGTGATTTGGGTGAGTAAATCTCAGTACCTATGAAATAAAACTCACTTGTTCACTGCACTCACTCATTCGTTTTCTGATACTTCCAACTCATGAATAGAAATCGTATGCACAAATATTAAGGTAAGAAGCATCGTAGTTGCCAATTTGGCAAATAGTTTTCAGGATTTAGTTGCCAAAGTGTATTCGGCGCAAATTTCAAGCCCTGTGTAAACTATTTTGCACTTTTCGTTGTTTCATTTGTACAAAATAAATGTCTTCTACACAAAAAAGAAACCTCAGTACCTATGAATCTCAGTACCTATGACATAAACATATTACAGCATGGAAAATGCTTTGTATGATTTTTGTTCACTCATTGATTAAGTATCAGAAAACTCACTTGTTCACTGCACTCACTCATTCGTTTTCTGATACTTCCAACTCATAAATAGAAATCCTACACGTACATTTTCCATGACATAATCTCTATTTATGACCCCTAAGGATGGATGGACTTAACTTTTGCAGAAAAGAAGGATACACAAATGTTCAACAGTTGGGAGAGTGAGGATTTAAACATGGGACCTTGTGGATTGAAGGCTGAGGTCTTACCACTATGAAAACCATGCAAAATTTTGGCTTTTAAGCTAACAATAGAGGATGTACCATTCGCTGGAACACTAAAACGCATTAAAGGATAATTCTTGTACTGCTCATGGGATGACAAAAGTTTTTAGCCTATATACCGAGTTTTGAATTTTTCACAAGCACACAACACGCCAAAAATATTCCGTGACACTCAGAAGCATAATTTCAGCCCCGACCCTAATACTTTCGTTTCTATGTACGGAACAAAGAAGAACAGAACAAACATACAACAGCATCAGAGACACTAAATTTGGGCTTACTATTATTTCTAGACCAGACGTCTGCGAAAGAAGCTAACACACTCAAAGGTAAAATTTTAAACCACAATTGCATCATTCTCGATGCAAATAGGTGCAAAGCTCGGGAAACAATAAAATGCTGTTTTTTTTTCCTCAAGAGTTCTGCTGAAAGGAAAAACTTCTCGACTGAAACACATCGTTACGACGAGACTGTCAATGAAACAGCCCTCGACTCTAACAGCCACCTGTTCTGGTGACCAGCGTTTTGCAGTTTTTGAACAAAACTGAAAAATAAGAAGACTTCAAACTGCACTTACCTTAAAATCCAATACTTTTCTATAATGGAAAGAACTTCTGCGACGACAAAACCGTTTTTCTCCTTGAAATAAACGAAAGATTTCTGCCAAACCACAACCCCTGCTCGAACCGCGTGTTCGTAACCATGAATTAGATTTTGCCCAGGATTCACTGCGGCCGCGAAAGCAAACACTGAGAGGCATGAGTTGCATTGTGGGACGGCAAAATGGCGGTTAAAAAACAAAAACAAGACGACATCGACAAGATATGATTGCAAAAACGTATCGCTAGCTTTCCAATTTTATTTCTATAAAACTGATTAACTACGCATAAGAATACTTGGAGTCGGGATTTTTAAAGATCAATGCAGCAGATTTCGAAAATCAGTCAATACCAGCCTGGTAAATTGAATTCAACAAACCTTTAGTTGATGACAACTCTTTAAATGGGACAAACAAGCAGTAAAACGAACCTTAAAAGAGGCCGATCAGATTCAGAGGAAGAGCAAGATCAGGAATTGAGGGTTGTCGATGTTCCCAAACGGTAATTGAAGCAATGCTCAAATCACTGCGATAGAAGTTTTAAATATTCAAATCCTTGTATAGCTGTCGATTTAGAGCTGCTCTACTCAGATCCTTCCATTTTTAGTTCATTACTCCAGTATTAGGATTTTGAATAACGAAAGCTCACACAGTTTCCTAGTAAGTGTGAACTAAATAAAGTAAGTTAATAGCGCATCTCGTTATGCTAGCATAACGTACTTTAACCTAGCATTATTTGATATGCAGTTAGTTTTGCTGAAATTATGAATCTATGCAGCAGATAAATAGTTATTATGACCTAACTAAAAAATACAGTGCCAATTATTTACATCTCATTGAATAACAAAATTTCTATTGTACTTTGTGGGTCAGCTTTAGGATTATTGTGACCTTGAAGCAATGTGCTATGTTTTGAATGTAGGATTGTCAATCACAGTCATGTAGTTATTTCAAATTACAAATGGGTTGTACTTTTTCATGGAGTGACGAAAAGAAAGTTTGAGGCTAGTCAATCAGTTGATGGGCTTTATTTAAACTAGGTTGTCAGAATTACAAGAAATGATTTTTATCAGTCTCTGCTAGGTTGAAAAGAGGAATGTGGGCTACAAATTTAATCCAGGGTTGGTGCTAACCAGATTTTGATCAACTTGGCCCAGACAAGTCAAATTTGCCTAATAATCAAGTGATGAAAGTAAGGCACTTTAATAGCCTGAGGGGCATTTGAGATCAATTTACCAAAAGCTGGCTGATAACTTTTCGTAAAAACTTGGTTAAAACTTTTTTCTTGCTTTGCATGCAGTCCTTTTTTTTTCATTGCCAAGATGCCTGAAATTGCATATATAAATGTAATGCATACAACATCAGAAAAAGCACAGAATAAATTAAATTTAACTAATTAACAACAATTGCACCATTCCCTTGCTCTGCTGGCCTTGCATCATGATTAACATCGTTGTCATCATCATTGATCATCATCATCACCATTGTCGTCATCATCATGGATCATCATCATCATCATGGATCATCATCATCACTTTCATCATCACCATCATTTTTATCATCATCAGACATCATTACCATCATCATATATTGTCATCACTGTCATCATATGTCATCATCACCATCTTATTGATCATCATTCTCCTCATTGTCGTCATCTTCATCATTGCTCAGATCATCATCATCGTCACTGTCATTATTAATCATTCTCATCATCATCATCATCATTTATTTTCGATTGGTTTCCATCTCATGTGGGTTTGGCATTGCAGGATATGTTTGACATCAATTTCTGCCTGTCAAGCAATTTATTTTCACCTACAGGTTTACTGCAGATGTTAGCAGTCTAAGAAATAAAAGTTTAATTATATCATCACAGCGTGAGTGCACAGCCTGTGAAAATCACTGCAGACCACCAAATTTTATAACTGCAGTTTGAGCACATCATGGTGAAAACAGACATCAGAAATAAGTCTCTTACTGTAAGTGTCACTTGTGATGTGTGACACTTTATTTTGAAACCCTTGGCCTTGCTAGTAGGCTATTTAACCCTAATTACAACCCCAGGCAAATTATGAACCTGCAACTTCTCCTTACATAACTCAAAAAAACAGTAGAACTGGTAATGAGAAGCAAGGAATTGATCAAGTGAAATAATCTGTGGAAGTTGAAATGCTAATTTCTCCCAAACTGCTTATATAGGAAGTATGGAACTCAGTTGGGAGAATTTAACAACACGTCATTTGTCGTGCTTGGGGCTCAAAGGGTTAACAACGTGAACAAAAGTCTCAAAGCTGGAAGAAATATTAGCTAAAACAAATTTTTTGTGAAAGATGTTTTACTATTGAAAAACAAGCAATAAAACTGGCTCTAAAGTACGTTTTGATAAACTAAAAATTAGTGATACTATGATGAAAGTAGATAAGTTATAAGTGCTGATTACAAAATTACTATTTCATTTGAGAACTTCCTCACAGAGGATAAAACAATGAAAACTTCTTAACCAAATTTTGGTACAGGACTTTCCCAGCAGCTATCAAACTTTTTTCATTAATACTTTATGCTGTTAATTTATAGCTTCAGGTCTTGGAATTCACTTTAAAGCATCGGGCGATGTGAGCTGGAGAACAATGGCTACGTGGTCTTTCAAAGGTAAAAAAGGAGCACGATTTTCCTATGGTCTTCTAAAGTAACACTAAATAAATTGTAGCTGATAAAGAAGGAAAACAATAGATCTGTTGATGTATCAACTCCAAGCACGCGCAACGTTATGTGGAGTCGGTATTTATCTGAGTAACTTAATCCCCCTAAAAGCTAGGGATGCTAGCTAGTCCGCGTCGCGGGTTAGTACCCAGCAAAAGCTGGAACAGTTCTGATCTTTAGAACAGAACTGATCTTGTAGGAATGGAAAGCTGAGTAAACTTTAGTGAGGAAAGAAGGCCACACAAATGTTCAACATTCGGCTGAGCTGGGATTTGAACCTGGGACCTTGTGGCTGGAATTAGCGATGAAAACCGTTGAACAAACCACAACGCGTTGACGTTACCCGCTTGATGAGGGAACTGATGTTCCGAAACGTTTAGGAGAAGGCAACAGACGACAACAGAAAGAGCAGCAATGGAAAAGAAAAAAAGACAAAAGATTAAAATATTCACGTGCGTTCAGCTGAGGAACCTTGCAAGATTGGATTTAAAAACTAAGTTTAATGTTCCCTAGTATACCGTTTGGTTATTCGAAAGGGAAAGGCCGACAGTCAAATTAAAACTTAACTAGTAAAGCAATTTGGTGTGCATCTGCATGCTTTTGTTCATGTATGTAGTATGCTTAAATATTTCTACAATTGTTATCGTATCAAAGGTTTCCACTTACTTATTTAGTTTTGTTAACTTAATATAGATTTATTTTTTAACAGATTAAATTAGGTTATTAATCAGGTAAAAGGCAAACATTTCTTTTCAGCTTTCCGGTTCTTTCTTTTCTTATCTTTTCTTTTCCTTTCTTTTCTTTTTTTTTCTTTTCCTTTCCTTTCCTTTCCTTTCCTTTCCTTTCCTTTCCTTTCCTTTCCTTTCCTTTCCTTTCCTTTCCTTTCCTT
>JAODFW020163354.1:0-12642 GCA_027575235.2 Palythoa mutuki | reverse complement strand
ATCATATACTGTGATTTTCAAGCATAATGTAATCATGGCCTTCGTAGATTTTTGAAGTTTTTAATATTTTTTTTAACATTTTGCTTTGCTATCGCTATAAAAAAAGCGGACAGTATAAATAAAATTATCAAAACAGTGCAATATAATGGTACAGTACAAAATTGTACTAGTAAACACTGAGTAGCAACTATCTTGTTTAAATAAACTTCTATAAAATGATGCAAAACAAAGCAGACTGACCGAAAAAAAATAACTCAATTACGTTTCTTTGTTTTTGCCAGGTTTGGTTTCAAAACCGAAGAGCAAAATGGAGGCGACAAGAAAAGATTGAAATGGCGTCAATGAATCTACAAGATTTGCCATCATCAACTGGTCCGCGTCCCGCAGCAACAAGTTATCCTGTCTTCGCTGATTTCTGGAAGAGTTCAATTCCACTGTCCCCACCCTACCTCCATACGTTTTACCCTTCATCTGAGCCCCCCACCCCACCAGGGTTCGGTTATTATCCTGCTTTCAACCCAATAAACTTGGCCCCCCTGGCTGCTTTTGTGCCGCCCAGCGCCACCTCAGCTATGGCTGCCCTGAGCGAGAGAGCCGAAAGTAGCTTTAACAGTGATAACAGATCATCGAGTATCGCTGCACTCAGAATGAAGGCAAAGGAACATATGGATACTCTTGGCAAAGACTGGCAAAGAACAACCGAAGTTGCAGAGTAACAAATTAATTTTTATCACAAAGAAATACAGGAAATTTAACAACAATCCAAAATTTTATTGAAAGACATCTATGTTCTGCCCGTGCTATGAAACACTGTAATACCATACTTTGGTAATACTAACTTAAGTCTCCTGAACTGTTTGTTGGTAGAGTTTTTTAAAATTGATATTATTTCATTCGTAACGGTATATTAATTTTGTCAACTGCCACATGCCAATAATGAGGCAGGAAAGACCGGGTGATAGCTAATGGCGCATGCAATACAACATTAAACTCATATCATTAATGAAAGGATATTAATTAATATCTGTCACATCTTACGACAGCTTGCATTTTATAGTGTCAAAAAGGTCGGCCTGAATATTTTCCTACAATTTTATCCGTTAGTTAGTCAATTAAGGACACCTCACCAAAACTTCTTGAATTGTCTTGGCCAGCGTTTCGCTTTGTTAACAGCTTACATTAAGTTTCAGAAATTAACTGTTACACTAAGTTGTTAATAATAGATGGCTATCAAATTCAAAGTTAGAACCATGAAATTATGCCGCAAAATAAATAGACTTGTTTGAAAACGAAACAAAAGGCAAACATTAACATCATTTTAAGTTTTTGCTGAACAAAAAACAAAATCAACAACTTTATTTATGTCCAAATGTTAGCCAAACTGACCCACATAAAATTACCATTTACGATAAATCGAAATAATATAATATATGAGTGGTTTTGGCAGCATACGGGAACTTGTCTTCAGGAAAGACAAAGAACAATTACGGGTACTAGACCACAAAGTGATCAAATTTTCGAAGTCCAAACTTGTAAGAAATTGATTTATTTGTACAGCTTTTCCAAGATTATTGTGATTCAGTCACTTCTTTCATCATGCAATGGGTTATTTTCATTGCTATAAATATATTTTGATTGCTTGTCTAGAATTTTAATTTGTCATTATCAGTTCAGCTTTAGCGCAGTTCTTATCATACAAATTTATTAAAGTTTTCCTCTTATGGTCATAATCTTTTGACAAAATACTTGATTCAAAATCACTCTAATAATGGCCAGATGCACGCTATAATTTGAAAATGAATTAAGGCCAATATTCCAAAAGACTTTCGAATTTTTGTTGTGTGTTAATATTCTGCAGCAATTTTCATTTTAAATGAGGCTGTTACTCTAAATGTTATTTAAATCTAATGTTTATGTTTCATGTATATATATATGCATGTATATGCTGATAAGATGTCATTATAGGTTAAAGCTTGTTTTATTTGCGTTATAGTTTAATTTGTTTCAATAACTTGTTGATCTTTAAAGTTAAGACCAACGTTTAAAGGATTTGAATAGATCATTTCACATTGAAAACAAAGAGTTCAAATACTTATTTACTGACTCAAGTTACCTAATTCTTATAGGAAATGGAAACATATGTAATAATGAAGACAAAATAAAAGGTTTAATATACTACAGTTTTGACTTTGTTTTTATTTTAACTTAACTGAAGTTCTCAAAACTGCTATTTAATATTTTGTTTTCCCCCAGTAAAATACATCGGCTACGCCTATATAGCCATTTTCAAGTACGGCTTTGGTATAATACTTAAAGATTTTTCAAACGTGCCGGGTCAAAGAAGAAATAGGGCTTCGGTTCTGAGAATACATCAAATTATGTTGAACATATTTTTAAAATGAAATTTGATAAACCCCTTCAGTTTAAGTTGCATGAGCAATGTTTTTTTGTGCTGTAACATGAATTTACTTCCCCGCTGGGATCGCCGCCTTACCGTGGTGGGGTTGTTTGCGTGTCCTAGTGACCTCTAGAGCTATGTCAGCTGGAGTCTTGTACTCCTAGCAGGGTAACCCATGCTGAACAGGTCGAATCCCAAGTTTCATCAACAATTGTCTCCGAAGAATTTTTGGACTCTCCTGGCAAGACAAAGTGACAAATGAGGAGCTATGGCATTGGCCTGGGGAAGTGCCGGTTTCAATACAGATTAGAAGAAGGAAGTGGAGATGCCGGCTGGGCCACACTTTGCGGAAGCCGACAAACAACATCACGCGGCAGGCCTTTTTGTGGAACCCCCAGGGGAGAAGGAAACAAGGGCGACCAAGAAATTGCTGGAGGAGAGATTTGGAAAAGGAAGTCACAGAGAATGGTTTGAGTTGGAAAGAACTTGAAAGAAGGGCTCAGAACCGGGTGAGATGGAGGAAGCTCATCGATGGCCTATGCTCCGCAGGGGGCGATGAGCGTAAGTAAGTAAGTAAGTAACATGAATTTAACTAATTTTCACACTTCAAAACAAAAGCCAATAATTGCTTCTGAATTATATTTTCCCCACATAGCAATTGGGATTGAACTATAAAGAAAAGTTTACTATTAAACGAAATGAAGGTCAAAGATTTTCAATTAACTCTTTGAATGAAAATCTTGTTAGTGGAAGATAGTATTCTGTGTTTGTTTCTAAAAATGAAAGCTTTTCCAGCAAGTTTGTTCTGATTATCTTTCTTCTAAAGACACATCACAGTTGATCTCTGATGAGGAACGGACCAACAAATTATTATTGAAGTAAGATTTCAGCCGTTTAGAAGAAGAAGTGAAGAGTAACTGACACAGTTGAGCTATTGATATGCATTGTGCATAGTCCAGTGCACGCGAGCCGGGGACGCTCTGATCACTGGAGGCGGTGTCTAAATACAAATGAAGTCTGTCTATATCTGTAGTTAGTGTTTTTTGGATTGTAATCTAATTACCTTGTATCTATGTTGTTTGTAATTTAGTAGTAGCAGTAGTGGTAGTGGTAGTGGTAATGGTCGTAGTAATGGTAATGGTAGTTGTTAGTGGTAGTGGTTGTGGTAATGGTAGTGATAGTGTTAATGGTAGCGGCAGTGGTGGTGGTATCAGTAGTGGTAGTTGTAATTGTACTAGTAGTGCATGAATAGTAGTGGTAGCGGTAGTGATAGTTGTAATGGTAGCGGTAGTGGCAGTGGTAGTGGTAGCTGTAGTGTACCTAGCGGTAGTAAAAGTAGTACTGGTAATGGTAGTGATTATGGTAATGGTAGTGGTTAGTAATAGTGGTTGAGGTAGTGATTGTGGTAATGGTAATGGTAGTGGTTAGTGGTAGTGGTTGTGGTAATGATAATGGTAGTGGTTGTGGTAATGGTAATGGTTGTGGTTGTGGTAATGGTAGTGATTGTGGTAATGGTAGTGGTTGTGGTAATGGTAGTGGTTAGTGGTAGTGGTGGTAGTGGTAGTGGTAATGGTAGTGGTTGTGGTAATGGTAGTGGTTAGTGGTAGTGGTGGTAGTGATTGTGGTAATGGTAGTGGTTGTGGTAATGGTAGTGGTTAGTGGTAGTGGTGGTGGTAATGGTAGTGGTTGTGGTAATGGTAGTGGTTAGTGGTAGTGGTAGTGGTAATGGTAGTGGTTGTGGTAATGGTAGTGGTTAGTGGTAGTGGTGGTGGTGGTAGTGGTAGTGGTAGCGGTGGTGGTAATGGTAGTGGCTAGTAGTAGTGGTTGTGGTAGTGGTTAGGGTAATGGTAGTGGTTGTGGTTGTGGTAATGGTAGTGGTCAGTGGTAGTGGTGGTGGTGGTTGTGGTAGTGGTAGTTGTAGCGGTGGTGGTAATGGTAGTGGTTAGTAGTAGAGGTAATGGTAGTGGTAGTGGTAATGGTAGTGGTTAGTCGTAGTGGTAGTAGTTGTGGTAGTGGTAATGATAATTACAATCATAATGGTAGAGTTTAGTGGTAATGGTAGTGGTTGTGGTAATGGTAGTGGTTAGTCGTAGTGGTATTGGTAGTGGTTGTGGTAATGGTAGTGGTTAGTCGTAGTGGTATTGGTAGCGGTGGTGATAATGGTAGTGGTTAGTGGTATTGGTAGTGGTTGTGGTAATGGTAGTGGTAGTGGTTGTGGTAGTGGTGGTGGTAGTGGTAGTGGTTGTGGTAATGGTAGTGATTGTGGTAATGGTTGTGAGAGTGGTAGTGGTAGTGGTAGCGGTGATGGTAATAGTAGTGGTAGTGGTTAGTAGTAGTGGTTGTGGTAGATGATTAGGGTAATGGTAGTGGTTAGTCGTAGTGGTAGTAGTTGTGGTAGTGGTAATGATAATTACAATCGTAATGGTAGCGGTGGTGATAATGGTAGTGGTTAGTGGTATTGGTAGTGGTTGTGGTAATGGTATTGGTTGTGGTAGTGGTTAGGGTAATGGTAGTGGTTAGTCGTAGCGGTAGCGGTCGTGGTAGTAGTAGTGGAATGATAATGATAATGATAATGGTAGTGGTAGTGGAGTGGCAGTGGCAGTGATAGTGGTAATGGTAGTGGTAATGGTTGTGGTAATAGTAGTTGTAGTTGTAGTGGTAGTAGTTGATGGTGATAATAAAAATTCAAGAACAAGAATTACGAAGCAAAGTGATGCTACGGCAACCTTCTTGTAATTAGGGTTTATAGCACCCTTAACGATGGCAATGTTAGATTAAATTGGAATAAATCAAAGGCGTGATCAAACTTTATATTCATCTTGAATAAGCAAAGAACAAAGGTTGTTTTGTGTTTTTCGGCCAATATTGACCTTCCTTTTCTTACGTACTTCTGTTGAGGTTAATACATCCTTGAACGCCCCTTGCACCATTTCATCACGTACGCTCAGATTCAGCTATTCAAATGTGGAAGTAGTGTAATAAACCACATCCGAGGCTTGTTGAAGTGTTTTAATCAAGCTACTTGAAGAAAGTCACGGAAATTATGGGCACGGATCATTATGAACTGTCGGCAAGCCTCTAGAACCACATGCAGAAAATGTATATGTAATTTACATAAAAAAGAAATTGCGAGAATTTTTGTAATGGCTCGTTTGAATAATCTTACTGCCCTTGAAAACTAGAAATTTTTAGGTGTGTGAGCCAAAACAAAGGTTGCCAGTAAAATGAAAACATGAACACTAGCAGGCTTGTTCAAATGCGCCTATGAGAAATGTAGACGTTACTTAAACGGATGAAATAAAGAATGAATGAAGCTCTGATGATATCACTGAATAACGACAATAATCATTTTAAATATGTACTTTTGATTAGCATTTATTTAACCTTTGCCTGATATTTCGGTAAATAAATGTTGTTTACTCAAAGTGCTGTAGAATAGTCGAGATTCTTTCTGAATGAGCCACGAAAAAAGATAAAAAAGTCTGTAACCATTCAGCGGCCTCCATAATCTGGCAATACTGTACAGGTCAGCTGTAAGCAGGTCGTGGGAAATTAAGATGTTAATTAACGTCAATTAACGCTTATACAAGTATTTATTCTGAGGCTCTCACTTTGAAGGAATCTTGTTTCAATTGTTTAGTGGATGTTTCTATGTAGTAAGATAATCCACCAATGAACATGTTTTTGTTTATCAGTGCTAAATAGCCATATCTCAACTTGTTGCTAAGGGCTAGGTATGTTTGAATTAGCTTTTTCTAGACGCTTTCGTGCGGATGCGGTTTTTGATAATTGCAACCACTTCAAGGCACTGAATTAACAATTTTGGGTTAAAATAGAAATAAACCCCGGTATTCACACCAACATTCTTCCATTTTGCATCCTTCTGTTTACCCAGCTATATCGTAGCTCCGACGGATTAGGGCTCATTGCTTACAGATTTCCCCGACACTACAGGTCCTTTTAAGAAGAAAAAAGTGATACTTGAGACTTTAAGAAACTACGACGGCATCGCCAACGGCGACGGTTCAGAAAAAAAATATATTTATAATTTGCTCTTTACCTTCTTTCTTCGGGTCATTAGAGTTTTGTTTTTTCCGCCTTTAGCTTTGTGAACAGAAAAAGAGTAAAAGTTTGTCCTTGAAGGTAAACAAATATTGAGAACATTTTTGTTATTACGTCCTCGTCGTCTCAAGAACTCCAAAATAGGTTTTTTCACGTTCTGTTTCTTGCGACAACAACGTGCAGGTGCTCAGCTCGATGCATTCCCACGTGTGGTTATTGTATTTACTATTGTTCTTTCACGTCTTCGTCGGCGTCACCGTCCTCATTTCTTAATTAGGCCCTTTCCACACTAATATGCGTTTTGGTCTAAAAACGCTGACTTTTTTATCCGTTTTCGTCATTCATCCTCACTAATACGATCGAAAACGAAGGTGTGTGTCACCAAAAACGGAGGTTTTTCAAAACGCTCTCCAGGGTGAAGGTTTTTGAAAACAGAGGTGTAGCGTCTTATTGTGGACAGGTGAAAACGAAGGTTTTCGAAAACGGAGGTGCAAGGTTTTCGAAACACTTACGTCACTGCTCACTTCGAGAAAAACGCTCAACTGAAGCCTCGTGACTGGGGTAGAGACCCCAGAGTCGGGAATTCAAGGCCTTGTCCGAACAAGATCCTTTTCGAAAACCTCCGTTTTAATTTTATCGAAAACGTACAAAAAGATTTGCGTCCACACTAGACAGGAAAACGTGTGCGCTTATTTTAAATCACTCGATAATCCGTGGGACTTGGCCAAGGATGTTTACGTTCTCATCCAAGAATAAAAGGCGCTTTTTAAACGCTTGTGGCTACTACAAGTAGACATGGAATGTGAAGAAATTTATAGTTAAGAATGGTTATTCCAGCCAACCAGCACATACCAATTTTCAACCATTCAGTACTGTATCAAATAATTTGTAAATTCAGGGTGAATAAAAATCGTTGTTGTCGTCGTCGTCGTTGTTGTTGTTGTTGTCTTGTGAATGTAGTTTAGACAAGGCGCCTTTTTTATGCTCACATCACTTATTTACCGTGGGGGATTGGGAAGTTTATTGACTGACAGTTGTTGATTCCGAACGATGTTTCGACGTTCTGTGGGCTTCCTGTGTTATTTGGTGACTTGCCTAGGCTTCCTGTTGTGGTGTTACGGACTCACTTACCTGCACAATGAGAAAGTGGCTACCGTCTATCGACGCAGTAGCCACAAAAATTATAAACTTGATCAGCGAAACAGTGGGATGGGGGGGGGGAGGGGATGTAGCTCACCCTAGCCCCTACGTTCCGCGGCTCCAACGATGTTTATGTCGTCAACATATCTCTCAATCATTCTCTGTACTATATCAAGCTCTTGCAGCCTGTTTGCGCATTCTCTATCCCACAAAATCATACTGAATATTTGTGCCAAAACACCTGTCGACTTAATTCAAACCGATAAGTTCACCTCTCATCTGCTTCATGATCCTATTGTCGAACGTGTAAACATGTTGCGACAAATTGCTGAAAGTGTTAGAAGGAAGGGTGGAATTATTTTCAACTACGCCGAGCAGTCATTGAGGAAAAAGATATGTAACTGATATGGGGTCTGACATGAATTACCAGAACAGGTTGGATCATTTCATGTGTTAGGAAAACACTTCTTTATGAAGCATTAATTATAAATAAAATATTTTAATTATATTAAGATAATTCACGGGAGTTTTATCCGTGACTCCAATGTAACAATGTATCTATTCACCGATATCTCCGTCATTTGTTGAGCCGTCGATTGTGAAAGGTGAGTTTGTCTAGCTGTAGTTTCCGTTCTTTTATGATCTGTCAAATGTTAACACAGTTTTACAAATACCCACAGGCATCCGAGTATTTGAGGTGCAATAATTTTGCAGCACTTGTTTTATAAAGTGGTTGGCAGTTGATATAAAAAGCTAGTAGACTACGAGCAGTCCCTATTTTTCCTCTTTCGTTCGATAACGGACTGGTAAATGCACGAAAACTGGGGCGAGGACAAAAAACAAGCAACCGGGGTGGTAGAAAATTGACTAAAACTTAGCGATATTGCATAAAACATAAAAAGATTCAGTGTAAAGACAATGAAGGTAGTTCGTCTCTAAATACAATACAACTGTGTCGCAAGGCATTTCATTTTCACAGAAACAAGAACAAATTAAGAACAAATTGAGGTTGAAATCACCAAAAAATTAAGAACGAACCTCCGCAAAATTTACTGGTTCTTGTAAAAAAAGCGTGTATATTAAACACTACAAATGGTCGAACTTCACACAAACCGAATCGAATGCAAATGAAGTAAAAATAATTTGCTCTTTTGCATTCTGTTCGACTCATGAAAAGTTTGACGTTCGGCCAGGGCCTAAGGCCACAAGAGTAACGGGTATTACCCCTTGCATCTACCCTTAAATAAAGTGTGCCGAGTATTAGCAGCCGTGGACAAAAGATTTTTATTCTGGCAGCTCCGGATAAAATTGACCTACTTAGAGAAATTTCTTGATAAACTTAGTTACTAACTGAACCCAGAAAGGCACTTTACGTTCAGGGAGTTGGAAGGTATTCTCTGTCACTCCAACTGAACAGTCATACAATCGTTCCTGTTCTAAATGCAAGTCTTGGCTTAATTTCTCATTTTCAGTTACTATAGCAACCTGGGCTTCAAGGTCACGATAAACAGAACGATATCCAAAGTTTGGAGATCCTACAAATGTCAGACAAGGTGTTTTATGCGATGGAAGATAGCACCATAGTCCTTTGGCATGAAATGTCCAACCAGGGTGGATGTATTCAAACAATGTAATACGATTTCTCTGACCTTGCTGGCAAACGCGATCGTAAAACTTCTTGGCAATGAGTGTATAGGCATGGGGAATTCCACCTACAGAGTAATTAAACGACAATTTAACACAGATTATATTAAAATAAACCAGATAGTACACGCGTTCTGATACAAGTGTGCTCTCATAGCAAGCACAAAAATGATGTTGGCTGTAGCCAAGCTGTGAGAATTTACAGAACTATATGTGCTTCCTATAGTGTTTTCTCTTTGTCAAGTCCGAAAATAATAATTTTATAAAAGAAACAAAACATGTTTTATGTTCCGCCATAGTCTTGTGAAAACCTCGACAAAGATTGTGAGAATTCTCTAACTGGTGAGAACCCTCAACTGCATCTCCAGTCATACACTTTCATAGTCTTCTTTTTTCACGTTGAATATTGTGTCTTGGCTTGAGTGGTGGTATTAACGAGGTTCAAAACAACGTATTATAGTTTATACACTATGTGACTCAAAAAGGTGGTCGTTGGTCGTATCAACGGAGTGTTTTTATAGGAAAAGCTATGGCTATTTTGCCAGACAAAAAAAAGGTTATCATAACGAGGTCCTCATAGCACGAGTTTCAACTGTATTTACAAATTGACCAAAAATGTATGAAAAATAGACTAAAGTTAAAGTAAATAGTTTTAAAAAAAAACTATTCAGTGCATCGGCGAGTAGATACAAAGTTAAAGTAATGTTGATAAACGAATTATCATTGCCGTAAAAATTGGTAAAAAACTGGCAGAAAACTAGGTGATCGATTTGTGGAACATTTTAAGAGATGTTCAAACAAATGATCTTTCACTGTCTAAACCAGTCGCACGACATTTTAATCTCCCAGGACATTCTTTTCGTAACATTCAAAATAGCGGTGCAATTACTCTTCACAATGGCTCTAATGAGTCATGCTAAAGAAAGAAAAAAAACTTATTTTCAAACTCGGTACCTTGGCTCCTGATGGTATTTTAAAATGAACGTTTTTCATTCATCTGATCATTATTAGTTTTGACCTATGGCCTTTCATCTGTTTGCATTTCTGTATCTATTAACTACCTATATAAACCCTTCATTCTCGAAGCTTTTTTAGATGCTCTGACGAAGGGCTAACGCTTTTACAAATTCCTACGGCAATGATAATTCGTTTATCAACATTACTTCAAGTATGAAAAATAGATTGTGTTGTTGTAATTGTCTATGTTGGAGTCCTAAAGTCTTAAGGAGGAGAAGACTGTTATTTGCAGACGTTTTTATAAACTTTGTACAAGTTATCTTTGAAGAGATAACAAAAAAGGATAAGTAAGAATAATAATGTAGAAAAATAACTGAAAACATACCAACTTTGTTTTCAGGTAACTTTAAAAAGTTGTATATTTCAGGAATAATTTACACTTCAAAAGGTGTAAATTTTTAGAATATATAAACTCGCCCAGAAAAAAAATTGGTTCTATGCCCCAAACAGGAACTAAACCTACGTCTCCCTGTTTCCTATTCAGGAGTGCTAACCACTACAACATCTGGGACCACCTTGCTGGCAACGTAGCAGTTTCATGATTAGTTGAGTTTGTTAGTGCGTGAGGGTCCAATTTTATTTTTTCAAGTGAAATGCAAGTGCGGCCAAATACTACTGTAGCATGTTTCACCTCAAAATAAGGCTCAGATCAACTGAATAATACCAAATGTGAGGGATATATGAAACAACAGCACGAACCCAGGAATCCCTACCCACTAACCAACTCAACTATCATGAAATTACTACCTGATAGTGGTTTTAATAGTGCTCCTGACTAGAAAACAGGAGATGTGGCCTCTATTCCTGCTTGGAGTATTTATACCAGTTTTTTGGGACAAGTGTATTTATTCTTCTATTTCAGTCATACTGCTGAATAACAAACATAGAACGATGTACAAGTTGTAGTTGAACACTAGGGACCTACCTGCAACACCCTTAGCACAATAAAATCCATTCACTGTTGGATGAGCCATTAGTATGTCAAAGTTATTTGGAGACTGAAGGATGTTATTCATGAACTCTTCTGTTAAGTTAAAATACCCTGATGCAAGCTTCCAACTGCAGCCCTTGTGGGCTGATGTCACGAGCTCTGACGTTACTATTTCATCCTGTCGGATCTTAAATGGGTACATCTGAATTAGTGGAACAATCCATGTGTCTGTGCTTTCTTTGGATGGTGACTCGCTAATAGTGTCTTTCCACTTACTTTGAAATTTAATGACTTTCTTTCTTGCAGCAGCCTTGAAGTGATTTCTACTGTACCGAGTATCAGTTGGGCAAAAGCGAAAGCTCTCGTGTTTCACTGTTGAATCATTGGGCAGCAGCTGTTGTGAGAATTCACTAACAGTTGACACCAGACCATGAAAGTAATTTGCAATTTCAGGAGTATTTGCTATTTGGATGTATCGATCTTGGCGATTTGTAAAGTAGTCGTTACTTAAATTTGCTCTGGAAGAAAAGAAAACAAAGATTAAAGATAGTTTTCGAACATCTAAACTATAGTTGCAGTAGTAACAGGTTCATGGTGTAACAAGTTTTGAGTTAAAGCCAATAAATATTTAACAAGGGGCTAGAAATTGCCTTTACTTGTGCTAGCTTTGTTCAATTTTGTAAAGTACTCCATTTGTACCTGCCAAAAACATTTCACATATTGAACTTTAAGATGGAAAAGTTTCACTTCAAGTCCCTTTTATTCCCCCAACCCATTCCAAAACAGGCTACAGTTGAAAGTGAGTTTGATGAAAAAGTAACATGTAATATATCTTTTTAGGTCAATGTATTTATTTATAAAAATGGACTAGGGCAAAAGTCTTGTGCTACAATTACTCTGAAGTTCCAAATGACTATATTTTTCAACTGTTTACAAAGTCTTATCAGAGTGGGTATGCATGACTATTGTACAATGCAAGAGATGACTTTTTTGAAGTAGCTGACAATTTTTTATTGGATTTTTCCATACTGCACTATTATTTTGGCCTATACTATTACTGAAGTTTTAAGATTTTTCCACACTATTTTCTGTACTATTATTTTGCCCTGTACTATTATGAATTTGGGAAGATTTTTCCACGATCCTGTACTATTATTCCACTCTATACAATTATTTGGTATTTAATAGTATTTTTGTGAAAGGTTTTTAACAATATAGTTTGAAAACAAACTAAAAAAAATAAAAACTTCAGATATTTAACCAAACAGCATCATCATTTAACAGTTTTGTTGCCATGGAAACCAATTAACTGATACAAAATGAAACTTCTTCAAAACTGCAATGGTAAAGTAAGTACAGGTCTATCAGATTTCAATGCTAAATGGTTAACTACTCTTATAGATCAAAATTATTCTAAATGAAAAGTAACTTGGACATCTGTAGGGGTACC